>VYZW01000723.1:54002-73977 GCA_013401315.1 Balaeniceps rex
CTGATACACCAGAAGGCTGTGCTGCCATTCAGCAAGACCTGGACAGGCTAGAGAGTTGCTGGAGAGGAACCTAATGAAGTTCAACAAAGGTAAGTGTAGGGTCCTGCACCTAGGGAGGAATAACCCCATGCACCAGTACAGGTTAGGAGTTGACCTGCTGGAAAGGTCGCAGCTCTGCAGAGAAGGACCTGGGAGTCCTGGTGGACAGAGTGTTAACCATGAGCCAGCAATGTGCCCTTGCAGCCAAGAAGGCCAATGGTATCCTGGGGTGCATTAGGAAGAGTGTGGCCAGCAGGTCGAGGGAGGTTATCCTGCCCCTCTACTCTGCCCTGGTGAGGCCACATGTGGAGTACTGTGTCCAGTTCTGGGCTCCCCAGTTCAAGAAAGACAAGGAACTATTGGAGAGAGTCCAGCAGAGGGCTACGAAGATGATTAGGGGACTGGAGCATCTCTCTTATGAGGAAAGACTGAGAGAGATGGGTCTGTTTAGCCTGGAGAAGAGGAGACACAGAGGGATTCCTATCAATGCTTACAAATATCTTGAGGGCGAGTGTCAGGAGGATGGGGCCAGACTCTTTTCAGTGGTGCCCAGCAGCAGGATAAGGGGCGACAGGCACAAACTGAAACACAGGAAGTTCCATCTGAATATGAGGAAAAAGTTCTTTAGTTTGAGGGTGGCAGAGTGCTGGAACAGGCTGCCCAGGGATGTTGTAGAGTCTCCTTCTCTGGAGATATTCAAAACCTGCCTGGACGCAATCCTGTGCAACCTTCTCTAAGTGAACCTGCTTTAGCAGGGGGGTTGGACTAGATGATCTCCAGAGGTCCCTTCCATTCTGTGGTTTTGTGATAATCCTCCCCAGCACAAGAAAGATTTTGACAAACTGCAAGTTCAGTGGAGGGCCACCAAGACAGATGGGGAGGGCTCCCCAAACTGCAGGTGAGGAAGATGGAAGAGCTTAAGCAGTGCCAGAACCCTCTTCCAGTTTCACATAGTCTGGTGCCCCCACACTGACAGACTGCTAGTTAAAGCCTGAGTATCTTTCATAACTGCAGGAGTTTCCTCAGTCATGTTCGCATTTCCTTCACTAGTTATGTTTCAGATGAAGCTTGGTCATTGGCTCCATATCCACTGTATCTGATCAAAACTGTTTTAGATCACCTGAAAAGACTTCAATGACTAACTTTCCCCTTCATGATCCCTGGGTGCTATTACCACGGTTTTTACTTTTCATCCCTCCTCCCCTACCTGACACATCATCTCTATCTTTTATCTGAAAGGATTCAGCACAGAGTTCAATCACTGGTTCAAAACATTCCAGCCTGGGGAAGGAGCAGGGAAGGTTGCAGCCTCTATGCACAGTATCTACTCCCCAAAGCAAAATCAATAATATGGAGGGGAAGAAAGGAGACGTATCCCATTACTTAAAGAGGAATTTCTAGTCTGCTGGGATCAGTCCCTGTTGATTAGATATAAAACGTAGATACTGAAAGACACTACTGCAAAACTCCAGGAGCTCTCAAGATATAGAGAGAGTGCCACAAAAAGCAAGAACAAAAATCAAGGGATTGTGCACAACTTGCTAAATCTACAGCAAACTGGGAACACTGCCAGACCAAACTGCTCCAATGAAGAGAGGCATTTGCCACAACAAACATTCCACTCCACATCCTGGATCACACAGTTTTAAAAAGACATATTTGAGCAGCAAATAAAATACAAAGACAATATCAAATTTAACATCAGAGAGGAATCTTTTAGTACCTGCCAGTCCTTTGAGTGTCAAATACAGGGAAAAAATCAGAGAAGCTAAGGCTCCACTTTTTGCTTTCCACTGTTTATGAAGAAATGACTTATTCAGAGGACAGATACTGTGAATATGTGAGCTGTGATATGACCAGCTGGCCTATTTTGGATTTCAGCCGCAATACACAGATGGAAAGTATGTTTCTAGATTGCATGATTTCTTTTTAAAATCTGCTTTTTTTTTTTTTTTAAGTAGCAATTACTGAGGTTAAGGCGAAAGTGTTGCAGTTCCTTTGAAGCTCAAAGGGAGACCAAAGATCATTCAAACACCATTTTCTGAATGTTTTTCTAGAGACCTGCACATCTTTTGTAATCCTACTGCTGAAAGCTCAACACAGGTGACAGAAATTATATGTTGTTTCACAGCTTGCCCTATGGAAAAGGCATGAAAAAAAGTCAAAAGATTTCACAGAGAAATATGAAAGCTACCATGTATTTTTGCTGTCTCTGTCAATATGAGCTACGTTTAGTTTGGGCAGGAGTCTTTCATTATCAACACCTCAAGGAATATAAGAAACTGGAGAAAATAGAAAGTAGGACCGTTCTAGGTGCCTTGCAGCGTTGCTAGAGTCAGGTTGTCAAAAACGATCTCTCTCTGTGTGCAAGATCAATTTGCATACAAACTGCACAGGCTGAATCAGTCCTCTTTTCTTACTTGGAATGCTGTGTGGCAGCATTTCTGGATTAGCTTCCATTAATCATTCCTGGATCCCAGCACTTTTGTTTCTTTTAAACCCACACACAAAACCTCACAAACTCACTCAGGCTGATGTCTTGTTTCAGATTACAATTGCTATACCAATGCCCTACTTAGGACCAGTATATTTTACTTCAGTGTTTGTAGGGACATATTTTCAAGCAGGTTTATTCCTTCCAAAATGTAGTGCTCCCACACAACTAAACCAGGATGCTATATGAGATAATGGGAAAAGGAATGGTTCCAGGTGTACCCATATACCCAGCTGATTTCTACTCTTCCTCCTTCAAGAGACAGAAAACCAGGAAGCTTCCTAACACCAGGAAGCACAGAGTTGTAGCCATGTCTTTCCTACCAGCCCTCCACAAATCCCAAAGGTGACAACTGTCCCATAATCTGCATGTGGAGGAAACTGAAGCTCAAAATTTGATGTTTTCCCTACTTAGGGAAGTAGAAGAGCCAGCTTGGGCCTCAGCAAATGAAGAGTAGACCTGGTTATAGAACAGATAGATGTTTACTTCTGGAACTGACCCCCACTTATACTTAATCCAGTCTTTGTTACTCTGGTCAGGTAAGGCTTGTTAAAGAAAGATTTTATTCCAAAATGTGAAGGTGTACTAAGTGCAGTCACTTGCTGGTGAAACAAGCACATAAATAACGTGGTTTTATTTTACAGGGGAAAAAAGCCCAAAAGCTTTTCCCCTCTTCTCCCCCTACCCACGTACAAAGCACTCTAAAGCCACAGGATTTTTGTTCACCCATAAACAAATCAGCGGTTTAGCTCTCTTCTTGTACTGACAGGAAATGGTCTTCTGTGACCTGGAAAACTCAGCAAGTTTCTGAACAGATACATCCACATTTCTGCGTTGATTTTTTTATTTGTTCTTTAAGAGAAGTCTACAAATGTATTTTGGTAGAAAACCTTGGCCCTCCCATAAAGAAAAACCCCACATTGCAGAAAGTATATTTTGGGGATCTGCAAAATCATCTCTAGATAGCTTTGTAATGAGCCATTTTCTCTTTTCTTTACAGATTGTCTGTAAGACAGCGAAGAAACTTTGTGTAAGCAGACCTGTGCTGTAATGTTTTGCCATGCACCAGGATCATGTATTTTCAGTGATCTAGTATTGAGCAAGGGTAGCAACTGACCTAGAGAAAACAAAAAATGAGTTCCATATGATAGAAAACATCTTGTTTATATGCTTCATAAAAATGTGTTGCAATATTCCCAAAATGGTAGCTGCCCCTTTGGACAGACAGGCTGTCTGAAGAGGGCAAGACAGAGTATAGCCACAGCCACAAAAAAGAAATAGATTTGATCAAGTCATGTAGCAAGGAGTACCTTTGCTGTTAAATCAGATTCAAGTCTTTTTAAATAATATGACAGAATTTTTGCCTCATATTGATGTAAATAGGCAGTGTTCCAGATATCTCCACTGAGAATATCGTTTTAAAACTAGGCAAACAAACAAAAAGAAAAGCCTCTTGAAGTTTTAATTTTCTAGAATTTGCCAAGGCTGCTTACTGCTAGGCTACTCTCCCTGCAGCACTATTTTCTTGGACAGAGAGTCCAAGCCTCCTGGTTTATTCAAGCCTTCTGCCTTGTAAGCATTATGCCCTTAGAATGGGCAACAATACGCAATTATTTGAAACATCAGAACTAAACAAAACAATTCACATTTTGAGTATCAGGTGTCAGCTCCTCATAGCAAACCATGTGCAACTAATCCTTATAACAGAAAAGTCAGAGAAATATTATCTTTTAAAACTTACAATGACAGGAATTTTCTTTAATTCATTCAGTTTTTTATGGGGGCTTCACACTGTTTCAGAAGAGTTAAGAGAGCTGTACTATGAAGAGGAACAATTTCACAAAAGAGTAACTCCTCCATCAGATTCTTTTCCCTATGCCATCTTATAGACATATCTGTTGATTTTTCTGCTTAAATTTATTTTTAAACTTCTCAGCAGAATATTTAGAAGTATTACAGGTCTAATACTGTAATACTTTTACTAAAGTTACTCCAGTAACTCTAATGCTTTGAGGAGTATTAGAGGTCAAGATAGACTGAGATGGGTTATATTTTCCTTATGCATCTTCAGCGATATTGCTTTTAAGATTTGAGTCAACAATATGCAAGATAGCCCATTAATGGACAGGACATTAGGACTTAACCTAAAGAGGACAGTCCTCTTTAATCAGGTATACACAGGAGCACTTCAACGTGAAAGAAAAATCAGTAGATTCTCCTAGATTACAATACCTGTATCAGTAGGTATTCATAATTTTTCCCTTCATAGGACTCAAGTACTGAAAGAAGGATTTGAGTCATCATGCAACATTCAACCCAGGTCTACATTCTCCTTTTGTCTTATATATGAGGTTAAATAAGAAACAGTGGGAATTAGAAAGGAAAATAGGGACCAAGAACTTAAGTCAGGAGTGCAAGACATGCATTTCATGCTGATGACAGAGTGACTTGTGTTTGCTCTCATCTCTGTATAAGCCACGCAGGAGCTGTGGCAAGTCACTGGGAAAGCCTTCAATATCAACTTCACCAATTCTCCCTCCATTGAAAATACGTCTATTAGTCCTGCTGTCACCATATTCTAAATTAACCCTGAACTGATATGAACAGAGTTGCACAAATACTAATGTTTTCAAGTTTTTTCCTGTAAAATAAATTTTTCATAAATTATGTCATTCAACATGACATAAACCTGACAACCAGCATTTGCACAATATTTGAGTCTTAGCGCCCAGTAGACTGAAAGGAACCCCACTTTGCTCTGCATGCAATACAGAAAACAAGATACATGCCAGATCATGCTCCTAAAGTGTCCCTTTTTGATCCTCACACCCACATCTCTCCCGTCTCAGGCAGATGTGTTCTCACAGGGCCAAGACCACTGTGTAAGCTCCTTTTTCCTTGCAGCAGTGTTTTGCCTTTAGAGCTGGCTGTTGTGCAGCGCTGTTGGGAGTGCGGATGTGGCTGCATTCAGCTTGTCAGAAGGTGGCACCACGGAGATACAATTGACAGCCGTGTGCCGTAGGTGGCTGTGCTCCTCTTGTTCGTGATTGTCGCCAAAGCAAAATCTGAGTTGTATGTTATTTTTCCAGTAGGACCATAAAACACTAACCCTGGCTGCTGGTTGGAGAAACTGTAAGAATAATTACGTCTCTCCTAACAAAACAAAAGGAAGGAAAAAATGTTGTCACTACCTTCGAGTACTGGGTGGCCAAGATGGGCAACATTATGCTTCATCTTGTTGAGAACAGAAGTTGTAGAGGTTTGTATTCTAGCTAGGAAAAAAGCATACAGAAGGTGGAAACCAGGTCAGGTTAGCAAGAACAACCATAAAGAATAGTTTAAGTACATACAGATAAAATTAGAAATGCCTATGTGAGATACCTAATGAGGGGTATGAGTAATGTCTTGTTATACTTTCTGTAACTATATCAGTGCTAAGGAGATTATCAGAAAAGTTTTCGTCCGGTTGTTGAAGAACAATTAATGGTATGGAGAAATGAGACCGAGAACATCAGCATGTCTAATTTCTTCCTTTTTTTCTTCACTCTTCACAACTGCAAGCCAATGACTAACAAATCAGAGACAAAGACTAAAACAGGTTACTAGAGCATGTTACAGAATATATTGGGTTGTTTTCAGATCAGCTGTGCCAAAAAAGATTCACCGTGGAATACTCTGGGTCAAACATTTGCCAAAAGAAGGTTTGCTATTATTTTTCAGAACTCACAGAAGAGAGGGAGATGCTAGAAGATTTGAAAAAGACAAACTCCTGGTTTAATTTGTGAAGGGAGAAGGTTGGGGGGGAAATCACAGACTTACCTTTACTTCTGTTTTCATAATAAAAATCTCATAAAAAAAGAAAAAGAAGTAATATTAATGTAGTAGGTAGAATGACGAGATGTCCTGAGAAGAGATCTGCAGTAACATCTCTTGGACCTCTTAGTATTCAATATTTTTATTAAAGACCTAGAAGATGGACTGGACAGCCTGCAAACTTAACAAGCACACAACACAAAGCTGGGACTGCAAGAATGGAGAAATACAGGCTTAGAATACAAATGATCTTGACAAAATGGAGGAATGCCTAGAAGAAAGACTGGGTGCAGTTTAATCAGAACAACTGCAAATATTTATACTTGGGTAGGAAAGAGAAAGTGCACAAAAATGGAGGGAGAATAACTGGCTAAGCAGCAGTTTTGTGGAAATGGTTCTAAGTATTATAGGGAATCACAAGTTGGATTATGTGTCAACAATGTAATGCTGTCATGAAAATGGCAAATCATAAAAAGATAACTATGAGGAAAAATGAAAAAAATTGAACCTTTTGAGAGATGGGGGATATTTGACAATGGTAGAAAATGGATAGCAATGGGGGTCTTTCAATTGAGAATGTGTAAACATATTTTATTCTGGAAAAAAGTAAAATAATAAGGGAAAATAAGAAAGAAAACAGAGCAAAATAGGATAAATGTATGATATCAATTGTTTTCTTAAGGGAATTTAACCAATTGCAATTTCACTCTTATGCTGTATATCAGAGGTTAATATCTGAGTAGAGATAGTTAAATTGGCTTTTTATTATTGAATTATAATCACTTGAGCAATTATAAAAACAGGTGTTGCTGATTGAAATCAATTATTCCTTCACCTGATCACTATACAGCTGATAAGAACTCAAGATTGCTACACAAGTACTCTCTCACTTGTACTAAAGCCTTCTTGAAAGGCATTTATTAAGCCAAGATGCTCTGGAAAGAAACTCCACTGAAGGACAAGGGCAAAGATTAAAATCTTCTAAGAAAGAGTGTGCAGGCTGTGGTGTCTGCAGATCTTGATTTGATCATTAAGTAGCCTTGATACTTAGTTGACTGTTGAAAAGAAGTGTTTTCAATATGTCTACAGGAATTTTCTCAGGCTTCTAGACCTATCGTTTAATCTTAAATCTTTCAGTCTATGAAGTTTGCAAGAGTACAAAGTAGTACTATGTTTAATGACTCAGCTAAATATAAGTTAAAGTAGTAGATAGTATGTATTTGGTTTAGCCTTAGCAATAAGATGACTGGAAAAACACCAGGGGGTTCAGTGGCAGCAGAAATATTTTCCACAAGCAGTTGGAAAATAAGCTTGCCTGCAAACCTAGTGGATATAGCTGCTGCTCTAAATGGAATACCGGTACTTTGTATGAAGTAGCAGGCATTATCTGAAATACTTTAATGGGATCAATGTAATTCTAGATTGGTGATAATAAGGAAAATGTCTGCTCCAAAATGGTTTGTCTGCCGTGTAATGGATGCTCATTCTGATTTTCCCTTTGTCAGAACCTTCCCTGAGCTTTTTTCTAGACTGGGGTAAATTAAGTGGGACTTCTTTCCTTGATAAGTTGGCTACACATTAGGGTCCATTAGTGCCCATTAAAATTTTAACGTGGATCCTTAATCATTCTTTGTCATTGATCAACCATCCAATACAAAGTTTCATATATTTGTGTCACCATCGTAAATGACGTTATACCTCATGTTTGACATCATGCACTCAGCAGGCTGTGTATTCTGAGTAAGCTTATTTTTATACACTTCTGTGAAAGTCCAGTTTCTCTATTAATGTGGAAATCCAGTGCCTTTGGTTGCACAAACGTGCATGGAAGTCAGCAGTTTGATTACTTCTGTTGTGAAGCTGAGATAAATACAGCATTTTGAAGTACTTAGATTCTTCAGCCTCTAAAATGTAAGTCTAGTTTTCACTCTGGCAAAATCTTACATATTTAATGATCTCCTTCTTCCTATTTGATCCAATTATGTTGTACATGGAGCAGCAATTACTTCAAATGCAAGCTGCCCCAGCTTTATCAAGTACAGAATTTATAATAAGGTATCTACAAGTTTTTACAGGAAGTCAAATGCAGAGTTACAACGTTGGTGCTTTTACTGCACTGCTACATTCTGCCTTTGCTCACTTTTGTTTGAGTAGTATGACCTAAACCTTTGCTCCAACTAAAGCTGTCATGGAGACAGTGCTAAGTTAGAACTTAACAAGCGGTCTTAACACGGTCTGTCTGTCCAGCTGCTTTGCCCTTTGAGTAAGGCAACACTGACAGAAAACTTTCTCAACAGGCTACTGTAAATTCCTCTCCTCAGCTGATGATCTATGTTGCACAAAGAAGATTAATGCTTTTGGTACAAGCCAAAATAGCCACTGCCAGAAGCAAAAGAATAAAATAGCTTCTAAAGAAAAGTATTTCCTACATTGGAAAGAATTGCTTTTGGGGCCATGTTTCATGAAGAGACCTTCCTAGTGGGTTTCTGAACTTCACCTAACCCCATCTATGCAAATAGGCTCCCAGGAAGATGTAGACAGCTGGACACAGGTTGCAGCAGCCTCCTAGAGAATCTTTTTCAAGTCCTCAAATCAGCAGTGGAATCATTAGCGATAAGTGTTCCTAGATTTAGAAAGAATAAACCTCCTAAAAGCAAAATTGGCTGATCTGGTGGTGAGAAGCAGAAAACTTGCAGGGAGCAGGAATGTAGTAAAAATTGACTGGTATCAGCAAAACAATTGATGCTGTTTCATGAGAACTTTATATCAAAAACTATGACTGCAACACCATCATTCAGAATGAAAACTCTTTCAGAAAATCCAAGAAAATGCATTTATAGGCTTTGAATTCAACTAGTGAAAACTATGTTTTAGATAGGTCTTTCTTTAAGCATCAGTAACTTGGAAAAGAATATAGACAAATTATTCATAGCATGCACAATTTAGAATGGTCTCCATAAGTGGTTAAGTACCATAATTAAAAAGTGCAGTCAATACCTTAGATATCTCAGAAAGGTTAAGATTTTTTCAAAGTCACTGACTTCTACAGGTCAGTTCTGGAAATAACTGTTGGTGTGTATGCTGTGTGTGCACTATTTTTGATAGTAAAAATCTGAGCTGCTCTGGATGCATGGATGAAATGGTGTATGTTTCTCTGTGATACATGATTTAACATACATCGTCAAATAATGTTTTCAGGGTAACATTGTTTTACTGAATTCCTATGAAGTATTTCCATAAATATTCTTTAATATTTCTGCAACTTTTATGAATACTTCATCCAGTGAATTGCGTAGTGAAAACAAAACCACATGAACACCAATCTGAATAACATTTTCAATGAAATATTTTGATTATTCAACAATTTGAATCATATATCTGAAGGATGAAAAAACATGACTGTGTTATTTGTGTGATATTAGGAAAACCTGTCTTAACATTTTAGAAAGGAAGAACATGGCATTTCTAATACTAATATGGTTAAAAATGTGAAAAGTTGTGTAACAAAAGATGTCTTGAGCCCGCAGAGAAATGCAGTAGTTTCCATGCCTCAGTCTTTGAACCACCAGCTGTCTATGAGTCTTTGCAAGTGGCCTGCTCAAACCAGCTTTGCTGGTTGGCATTGATTGCTACAGCTTGCCAAGAGTTACCTTTGATTTAATAAGTCACAGTTTCAGGCAGATTCCATGGCCACAAAGTATTACCTGAGAATGTGCTAGTGTGGGGTCCCAGCAGATGGCATATATCACCATGGTTCCACCTCCCTATGGGGCCCAACGCATCTGACAACTTCCACTGTGTGACTGACTCTTTGTCAGGTTCTGCTGCTTTACAGTAGTTGCAAAGAAAAATTGCTTGAGCATCAATGGCTAGAAAATTCAGTAGGACTTTTCCAGCTGTAGCTGGTATTTTATTTTGTGACTGTTATTTTTATACACAAAATATTCAGTGGTGAAGTATTAAACTAAAAAAAGTATTGAAAAGTCAGAGTAAAATCCTTGGTTAAAGCAAATTTTGATCATTCAGGCTGTGTAACACACCACAGGTGAATTCTAATTTTGCACTGACCTCTGTTTGGTCTCACATCTTGGGAGGAAAAAAAGCAACCTATCACCATATCAGTGACCTAGCTGTCCAATTCCAAAAGTGTGCAAGAGCACCAAGAACACTGAATCAGATCAGTGTCAAAAATGGACATTAACATTTTGCCAAGTGGCTTGTCTTTAAAAGACATTTGTTCTTCCCAATTCTTAGAGTTTTGAGGAAATCAGAGAGGAAGAGGTCAAGGTGCTTCCTTTATGCTTGGGCCTTTTTAACAGGTAGCAGTACTACCCTAACTGTACCTGAATCATTGTACTAGCTAAAACGCCATTGCCAGACAAACATCATCGCTATCTGTGTTTTTATGAGGTAGTTAATGGAGGGAAGGCAGCTACTTTTTTGAACTATTTATTTCCTCGCATACCCCGAAATGTCACAACATAACATCAAGAGTTCTCATTTGGCATTATATTTACAGAGGGTGGCTCTCATCCCTCAAAAATGTGCATGTTATGTTTGGTCAGGGATGCTCTGAAGTTCTTTTTATGTTCATTGTCTTTAGTGCCAACTGTCCAAAGCTACAGCCTGAATGAGGGCAATCTGCATAGGTGAAATGCGAAAAACAGCAGAATCATATTTGAATCCCAGGGCTGGGACATGATCACAGAGCTACCAGACTTCTCTGTGACACTGTACCAATTGCTGTGAAATTCTACAAAAACACCTTAATTTTAAATTCCCTGTACAGTGCCCCTACTCATTACATCCTCTTCTGTCAAATTATGCTTATAGCAGTGGAGGCTTTGTGTTATACTGTTTTGTATCTTCTGTTATTTTCAGCAGTGACCTAAAATGATATCAATTCCATGATTTTCCTTCACTGGAGAGGCACAAGGAAGAGAAAGAAAAGGAGGCAAAACCATTATTCTGGGACCAGATTGTATTCCTAATTACCATTCCCACAAGACCATCAGTTTCTTGTTGCCTTTGCTGTTAATGATCAAAAATGGCTTTAGCTCACAAAGAATTGCAGTGGTCTTGTCTGAGTTTCCAACACAGATTTTATCCCTCTTGCTTGAAGCACAAGAAGCTTGAAGCTTTCTTACTTTCTACCTTGAATACAGGGTTTTAGAACAAAAGCCAGTCATATTAAAATTCACACTTTGGTTGGTGTCCATTTAGGGAAATTATTCAACTTTATAAACACTATTTAAAGAATCTAGAATGCAAAATTCCTCAAAACAACTGTTTTTCTAACTTATTCATGCTTAAGTACTTTAATTGATTACAGCAAGATATATATATCATAATACCATCATTATCAAACAGCAATCATTCATAACAAATGATAGGCTTGTTCTAATATTTAGAACAACTTACGTGTCAGGGCCCAGAGTGCACCAATAGGGCTTAACGGCCCTGCCCAGCCTGGCCTGGGACCTCCACCCACATCCTCTGCCCATGGGCCAAGGAGCTCCATCTAAAATCAAACCTTGGCCTTCATTCCTTGCTGGAGCAGTGCTGGAACTATGCTCAGGCACAGCTGGCTCTGGCTCCTGGATAGATCCTGGACCATGCTGCAGCTTTGTCTCTGGCTGTGTCTTCTGAATGGACCTGGTTCGTGGGTTTGCTTTGGGATTATCTATGGACCTGTTATCAGCACTCTGATCACCCAGGTCGGGTGCTGTGGGACTGCACCCTGGTCAGTAAGGGTGACTGTCATCACCCTTGGCTTCTGTCTTGTCCTCCCTTGTGGTGCAGCCTTGCTCTGGTTGCTCCCTGACGTTAATAGTCCTCAAAAAGAAGACTATTTGAAACACTCTTTCTCTAAAGACAATCCAAATTTAAAAATATATCATGAGATTCACTGTGCAATAAAAATACTTCTTACAAACTTAAGGAAAGTTAAAGAAACATTCTTTGGATTGAGCCTGAAAGAAATCTTAACGGTAAGAATTGCATACTCTTCAGACACTTCAGTCCATTCTGAAAACATGTCCCTTCTCTTTTTAAGATCTATGGAATTCAAAGGAAATTTGATGAGGGCCTCAGCCTCATACTTCCAGACTTTAGACCCAAGAGACAATAGCTAAAAATGGACAAATTTTAATGGCCAGCTCCATAACTCCTCTCCTCTTTTCAGCAGAGTTCATAGCCTTGAATTGGTTTCCTGAGTAGTGCCCAGGGAGAACAAGGACATTTTAGGAAAAAATCTACAATCAATATTTGGGGGGAATAGGAAGACAAGTATTATCCTAGACCAAACGACAGGTAATCCAACCAAAAGGTGTATGTTATAAATCTTCCTTCTTCAGAAAAGCACTCATATATTTTGGCCCTAAAACCTCTTCCAGACTCAGACATCCAAATGATTTCCTTTATAAAACAGAAGCAATTTCAATGATAGACCCATGTTACTGAATAATCTAATGGCTGATGCCCTCAGGATGTGAGATGCTCAGGTTCATTTCCTTCTTCATCCTAAAGAGCTTTGTTTGTTTCAGAGTTTTGAGGTGCACCTGGAGCTTTTTCCTTGTAGTAACTTCACCAAAACCCCCAAAAGTTGACTATTTTAGAATATGAACTCTAACAACTAAAATTTTTGTGTAAGAGAATTCCAAGTCACTAGATCAGACAGACTGGAAATAAGAAGCCCTTGCAGATGGGTCTTTCCTTCTAGGGTGGGTTTCAAACACTCCCCACGACATTCAGAATTACAGAAAACACTGTGCTGTCCTTCCTGATCCCTAGGAATTTTTTTATTTCCATTGCCTCTAGAAAAGAGCAAATCAAATCATACCCCAAATAAGAGGACATTTCAGGCTGGAAAGCACCTCCGGCAGTTTCTAGTCCAACATCCTGCTCAAAAAAAGGTCGTTCATGAGGTCAGACTGGGTGGCTCAAGGCCTTTATCCAGCCAGGTATCAAAAACCTCCAATATGACTGAACAATCTCTCTGGGTATCTGTTACAATGCTTGACTACCTTCATGGTGAAAATATTTGTCCCTATATTCGGTCTGAGCATCTCTTATTTCAATTTATGCCCATTGCTTCTTGTCCTCCTGCTATGCACCGCTCTGAAGAGCCTGGATCCACCTCCTCAGTAACACCCTTCTCTGTTTTGGAAGACTGCTGTTAGGTGCTCCCGAAGCCCTCTCTCCCTCTGAACAACCCTTGGTTCTCTTAGTCTCACAGACCAAGCACCCCAGCCCCTGGCCACCTTGGTGGTCCTCTGCTGAACTTGCTTCAGTTTATCCATGTCTGTCTTGTATTGGGGGTGCCAAAACTGGATGCAATACTCTAGACATGGTCTAATGAGTGCTGAGTAAAGGGGGATAACCATTTCCCTCAGTCTACTCGCTGTAGTGTTACTAATGCAGCCCAGGATGCTTTTAGTCTTCTTTGCCACCAAGGCATGCTGCAGGCTCATGTTCAGCCTGCTGACCACCAGCACCCCCAGGCTGTTTTCAGCGGAGCTGCCCCCCAGCTGGTCAGTCCCTAGCCTGTTTGTATTGTGCGTGGCCAATAAAAATGTCATCCATTGGCTGCATGGTGCAGGCCCCAATCCCACAGGCACACATTTGTACTTAGCTTGGCCCCTCAGCAACAACCCTCCACATCCTACGAGCAGCGGAAGAGTAACCAGTGCCAGAGTCCGGAGTGCCCGTCTCCCAGTCTGACACAGCCATGCCTGTGCCTGACGATGGACCTCATTGATTCAGACCCCGACCCACAGACTGACCATGGCCTGGCCTTGGGCCTGCCCTGCTGGTGCCCCACACCAGACCAGACCCCGGCTTGCCACCTTGTGTGCCCCACTTGACCTCAGGCCAGCCCCTCCGGTGATCTGGATGCCAGGCACCAGCCCCAGGCCTGCCCCACTCACCCTGCCTGGGCATTGCGGGACGGGAGCTCAGGCAGGGGCTGAAGGCCCCAGGCAGGTCCTGGGGCACCGGGGCCCAGGGGCAGTGGTGTGCTGGGGGCCCTCAAGGGGCTGGTCTCCTTGCGGTGCACCAACGGCCCTGGCAACGTGTGCCTCCATGACAGGCGTCTTGGTGGCTATGCAGGACAACCTCAGGTGCCCAAAGCCTGCTGCAGATGGAAATGTGAGAAGATAGGACTTTTTTTTTCTCAACCATGGGCACCAGTAACAGCTCTTAATGGCCATACTTGTGTCCTGCCTTGTAGGTTCCTCCGACCATTTTTCCATTTTCCACTGAAACGTTCTCTGTTAGTAGATAACGGCAGGATGGAGACCGAGACACTAAAGGGAAAAAGTAACAAAACTGTTCACTTTTGATACTGTTCTCTGTGGCTCCTGTTAACCAGACAGTGGAAAAAGAGCAGGGTAATTTGGACTGATGGACTGCAGATACAAGAAAATGACATTTTCAGGATACATACGTTGTTTTTCCGCTGTGTTTTATTACTAAGCTGCTTCAACAGAAAGCCAAACTTAGCTGTTGCTATCAGAATTAATAGTGATGATGCAATTTGAAACATAAGAAGATTTTAAATTTGATTGATCAATAGTAGTATTGAATGTTCAGTTAAGAGACCCCTTGTAAGAAAAAAATGCCCTGTGGGAGTTTTTGTTTTCCCAAAATATTTTAAATTTATCTACTAGCTCTATATTCTCTAGAATAGAAAGGTTTCAGCTCTTTTTCTTTAGGAAAGTATTTGAATTACCAATATTTTTCTTTGTAATTTTATAATATATAATGTGTACATTTACAATAGATAATACAATTACAAATGCAAAGTTTAAATTCGTTGCCAAGATTCAGTTACATCCAAACCCACCTCTCTCTTTCTGCCGGGGGACCGACGTCTCCATTGCTCTTGGAAAGTGTCAACATCCAGAAACTTCACCGAACATGCTGCAATTCTGAACTCAGAGCTAGTTATTAGCTGCAGTCATTTCCCCTCACAGCTTTATCAACACAGTACAATACACACCATGATAACTTATGATTGCTGAAGGCTAATTAAAAGGCACTGATATTTCTACTGGCGGTTAGACTAGATTATGTTCTCTTTTTCCTATCAATAGATTATTTCTTCCAACAGGCAGGAATATGACTAGGATAGGTAGATATCATACACCTACTTGTTAGAAATCAGTTTACATCTTTATTTCTGAGCAAGGATTTACCGCACAGGGAGAAAAGGTGCAGAGCTACTTATTCTGCTGATCTGAGTCATATTATAACTAAGTATGATAGGGCTGGGCCCTAATTTTTTTTAAACAATGAGCAATAGATTAGGGGCTTGCTTAGCTATTCTTCAATCATTAACACTATACCTATCGAATTCTCTGTGCTTAAGAAAATCCGATAATTGCAGATAGCATTAGTTCTGCATCTTTGGAGAACAGCCAGGACAGATTCTAATGAAATAAGCCGACCATGCAATGAGGGATTTAGGAAGTACTGCTATGCTGCCTACAATGACATTTTATTACTGATTAAATAATCTCTGAATCTGACTGTTCTGCAGTATTTTGCAACCTTACAGTAGCTAGATTCAAATACTTTAAAATAAGAATAATGTGATTCTCAGAGGGTCTAATCTTTTGAAAATGGAGTCAAGTTGTTCAAAACCAGAAGCTCATTAGCTATCTCATTGCAAATTGTATTAAGGCTGGATTCAAGCTGTATACACAGTGCCTTTGAAAGCATACAAAGTAAATACATTCGGGCATATGCATTTTGAAAATTAGTATATTCATTCAGTAACATGAACAATGTTTCACGCTCATGCTTCATAGTCTCTGCTGACTTTTTTGAAGGTTTCTAGTTGGAGTTTTAGGCTGGGGTCCTGGCTATGTGACAGACTATTCCTCCCCACAAGCCTCACTTCTCTTATATCTCTGAAACACGACACCAACCTCTGTATTTCCACTCTTTGTCCAAAATTTTACACTGTACAGTCAGATCAGGCAGCCCCCCTCCTTACAACAGAAGGATGCCACAGTCAGAGCCTTTTCTGTAAAACAACCCAGAGCGTGCCACTGCTCCTCAGAGCCCATAGCATGCTGCCATCCGTCTGCCTTGCAAAGCTTCTCTTTCAGATGGGATGGGCCCCAACATCACAGTGGATCAGGGATAGCAACTTCTGTTATTTATGTGATCTAGTTTATTTTATGCTCATGCTTTCTTGATGGTATTGATTATAGGGCAATTCACCTGGACTGAATTTCTCTTGAAATGCATGTGTCTTAGAAGACCTCAAACAAGCACCAAGAGCTGCTGCAGAGGCCTCCTTTCAAGAAATGCAGTTCTGTAAATCAATAGTAAGAAAAGAACTGGAGGAAAATGTAAGATCTCACCATCACCAAATAAATTAACCAATCAAATCAAATTTATCCAATCAGTTTACAAATCAGTTTTGCCATCCTATGAACTCACGCACTACTGTGCTTAAGAAGTATCAGATATTTTCAGCAGCATAGATCTCAAGAACAACAACATATATTTTACTCCAGGGGAAATACAGTCTGTGGTATTAGTGTTACATTTCAATTTACTAGAGGTTCTTTTGGATACCGAAGACATCTGTCATTTCTAAAGTGTCTTTTTAAGACCAGGAACTGTGTTGAAAGGCCTGGTGTGTGCACTGGAGAAAATGTTTGGAGATTCTTGCAAATAAACTGGCACAGGACTTGGTAAGACATATTCTTTGACTTTTTTTTTTTTAATCAGATTTTAAATATACTTTAATATTACACTGTCCTAGGGATGCAATGACAATGTTTGAGTTTTGGTGACCCTGACTGATTTGCAAATCTTCATGCCGACGAAATGCAATCTATCCTTGGGAAAGACAGCATTATTTAAAACATTTGGGAGGAATTTTACTGTATTCTTTATGTAGACTTCTTCTTAACCATAACTACAACTTTCTGGGACTTCTTGTCATATTTATGGTTCTTACCAGGAGTGAATATGGTTTGTATTTAACAGTTATGATGAATAGTTTTTATGCATCACAGCAAAACTTGATATTTTAAATTTATAGTTGCTTTGAATTTGAATCATGAAATATTCATTACATTTTCACAACAAAAAGTTCTTCTAACAAATCATTCACTCAGTTCATTTTGTACACTAATTTCATGTAGATCTAGAATAAAAATTCTGTGCAGAAGTAGGAGCATTACCACAACAGGCAGCTGGTTACCAAACATTTGGAATCTGACTATTCTGTGGGTACATAATGAATGGAACCAAAGTAAAAGAAAAAATTAAAAATTAAAAAATAAACCAGAATACATTAATTTAATTTCTGTGATGCAAAAGTTTTAAATCTGAATCGTGATTTCAACACTTCAATGTGACTGTGCAAAAATCAGGCTATGTGTTTGGTAGATTTGCTGAAGACAGAGCCTGACCAATATCCCTTTAAGCCAATCCTTAAAAGATCAACGTTAGTATCAGATCCAGACAAAGAAGTGATTCCAGCCACAAGATACCAGAAGAAAAGAGAATGGAGAATTACCACTGTGGACTCAAAAGGCAAAGGAAGTGCTGAGAAAAATAAATATAAGGTTGTTCATCAAGCCAGTAAAATAAGGGGGAGAGGTTACACAGAAGGAATTAAACTAATTCTGAAGCATAAACACAGAGATAAAACTGGAAATTCCATCATTAGACAATAGAGTATGCAAGAACACAACCCTTAATCTCTGCTGTTTCTTCAGTATAAACAAATCTGCTGGTTGCTAGCATTATTGCTGAAAGCAGATCTCATCAAATTGTACACAGAGAATAAGTTTCATCTTTTGGAAATAAAGCTATTACTTCCATTATACGTCTTCGTCCAGGAAACCTACATTTAAGTCCAGATTGAAAACAGTCAAAGGCACGGTTTCTTATTAAGTAGTCAACAACCTGAAGGCACTGCTTTCTCTAAAGCTTTAAATAAAAAAAAGTAAATAGGGAAAGGGGTCCAGAAGGCAGGATCTAATGTAATTTGAAACTGGAATTACATCAGCAGTTTCAAACAGATGGCAGAATGTAGAGATAAATGTGTTAGCTCTTTTAGCTTATTTGGTCTCTCCATTGTTTGCATCATTAAAACCAGGAATAGTTTACAATTTAAAAATATACTGTGTATTATACATTGGAAAAATGGACATGCACCTACTGAGTGGAAGGAGGTAGGATTAAATTAATTTGCCATACTTTAATGTACAGTGTCTGGGATGCTTTAGGCAAGCCTGCAAATAGGTTTCCTAGGAAATGAGATGAACAAAAATATAATGACCTTGAAATTATACCCCAAAATGTCCCAAGTATTTAGCAACCTGGCTCAGAAGTGGTAATTACATAAAAAATACAAAAGATCCTTAATTGCTTCAGTTCTAGTGTATCTAGGCAGGTCAGTTACTGTACACAGCTGCAAAAAATGGTACGTGATTAATAGGGGGTTGTTTATGATAGCACTAACTAGCTAGTGTATAGTGCAAAACACTCATTTCTTTTCCAATTAAAGAAAAAAAAAATCTGGTTTTGATTAGGCTCTTCAGAAGGTCTAAGTCTGTAGCAGCAAAATACTCCACTCTCACGTTGTTAAATGTCTTAGTCAAGGACTAAGCAGCATATACTCATGAAAAACAGAACGTTTCAATAAAATACTGGGGTGAAAATGCTGCAAATATCAAAATAAGATACTTCAGACCATTCTGGTTATTCTAGTTTCTTGAGTGTAAAACTAAAGAGTAAACCAGTTCAAATAAATAAGACTGATACAGGTGCATCTCCAGAGCTCGAACCAGGCACCAACTTTTCCTGTGATTCATTAAACTGCAAATAATCATTCTTTCCATGTAGCAATAAGCTCATTCCATCAAAGTTTGAAGAAGGAAGCATTCAACAATCACGTAAGAGAACTTGCAATTCTTCAACATAGTATTGTAGTTCCAAGAGATCCGGAAGGTACACTGAACTGTATGCAGAGCTCTCCAGATTTGTGAACTTCTTGTGGTTCACCCATCAACAAGTTGGGAAAAATATGCAGTCATGATCTTTGGAGCATTGCCTGAAAAACATGCCCTGTGGATGAGTTGCTAAAATGGACCCTGCTCAGATCAGAGTGTGCACGTATTGAAAGTATGACTTGGTCCACTGTGATTCCAGAGCTTGACTACCTCCTGGGCATGATCTCAGTGCATCCATTGGCTCTGCTGAGCTCTGGGCATGACTCCATCTAGGTTTGGGGAGGGGAAGGGACCAGGAAGCAGAAGAGGGGGCACAAATGGCAACCATCAGTGGGGCTGAAATCCAGAAAATTTGTGGTTTTCCTGCCCTCAGGAAGAGGTGTGAAACTTAACACTGACAATTCAGTCTTCATTCCTGGTTGTAACATTCAACACTTCACAGAGGTGGATAGAGCAGCTTGCTCAGGCATTTGTTAAGGATTCTCCTTGCAGATCTCTCCATATCTCAGCAAACTTGGTTCATGTGTCTGAGGTTACCACGGCAGCTAGACAGTGATGATTTTTTAACTAGCAAAAGCTGAGAGTCTAGGAAACGAAACAAAACCTTCAAATAACTACTGTTGTGACAAATGGGCTTTTAAAACTA
>VYZW01000725.1:5709-54513 GCA_013401315.1 Balaeniceps rex
AAATTGTTTGACCATCCTCCTGCACAGACTTTCTGACCTGTACCGGTGTTGCCTTTCCCATTTCCTTCAGGTTGAAATCTCGTGGATAAGGCCTATTTCTAAACTGGTTTGTTTTGCTACTTTAAAGGAAAAAAAGTTTATCGTTTGGCAACTTCCCAACACGACTGAATGCAAATTGTTTTATCGTTTCTGAGTCACAATCATGTGGAATCTGCGCTCATACATCAATGTTCTAAAAACCTCCAAAGAATTATTAGTTGTTGCAGAATTACCACTCGCAAGAAAAATGTAATACACTTTCTGGACAGTTCCAGAAACGAGGAGTATTTGAACATTTTTTCTGACAACATGCTATAGAGGTATCTCTGCAAAACCAAAAATGAATTTGATTTGTCCAGCCCCTCAGCTCTGCCACAGCTGCAAACTGCAGGTCCTGCATTCACAAAGAGGAGAGGCACTTTCTCCCTCATTGCATAATGGGAACCTGTAAACATATTTTGCCTTACGGTGCCTGTGGCCAAAGTTACGGTCATCCATGTTATATACTTACGACAGTGAAGGAATGTATGTTAATCATCATTCTGAGCAACCAGAAATACTGCCATCCTCCGTATTTCAATATATCGCTATTCGATGATCCTTATGGGTCTTTTCCAACCTGAGATCTTCTATGATTCTATGAAAGAAGTATTAAAGCACTTCCTTGTGTTTTATTTGAAATAAAATAGTATCTGTTATTTTTGTAGATTTTTTTTTTGTAGATTTGAACAGCCAAATCTCTACAGCTCAACAGTAAGTCTGCTTTTATTGCTGGGTACCAACCTTCACATTATGGTGCTCAATGACAAAAGTTGAAGGTGGTAAGCGGGTGGTTCTTTAAGGCACAGCTACTGGGGACTTTTCAGTAGCATTCTTCATCTACATAAGGTCCCTTCCAACCCAAACTATTCTGTGATTCTGATATTATATTGATGACATTTAAATATGATAATCCATTATAAATTGGAAGACTGAATTGCAATTTGCTGTCTAAATACACACTCAGCACACTACCCTGTAGGAAAGCACTGCCTAATGAACCATTATCATTTCCTGTTACTAGCTACTGGAAAATTGTTATCTCAGTACTAATTTCACATAGAAAAGATTGGTAAAGTGATATGTATTTTTATTTAATATATACTATAGTTTTTTCATTTTTATATTTTTTACATTTATTTCCTTATGTAATGTAGGGGGAAAAAAAAAAAGAGGAACCATTAAACCTTGTCTCATGTTACACCTTTTCATTTCCAAGCTGCTTGGCCTAACGATGTAAATGTAAAATGCCATGAGTTGAACAGCTGAAAAATTACTATTAACATAACCAGACTGTAATGAGATGATAGGAAGAGGACTGCAAAAATGGTGGTATTGGCAATACAGGTATTACGCAAAGCAGACAAGGGATGGGTCATGTGGGCTTCTTTCTCCTCCCTGCTCCCTGCCCTTTATTTAAAAGCAAAACTTGGTCCTGTGGTTGGACACAAGCCTTTTGCATTTCATGGATTAGTTGAATGAAGTGAGAGCAGATGCTTCGTGAAGAAGTAAAAGACATTGCATGCACTAATCCATGAATGTAGTGGTGAGATTTCCTTGAGCTGGGTGTGCTTTTGTATTGGAAACCACATTAATCTGAGACTGCAGCCACTTGGTATACCACAACTGTACGTAGAAGTTAACTGCAGGTCTGGACCGCAGCTTAGTAACACGCAGCACAGTCTAGATGAGGACACAGAAGGGTGTAATTCAGGATACTACAGCGTGGGATGTTTATCACCTTGCAAGCACTTTGAGGCGTGGCTCATAGTGACAAATGCCACTTTTAGGGTCTCAGAAAATAGTTAAACACCTCTCAAAATTCAGAACAGAAGCTAACTACTTGAACTGTTCTTCTCGTATATTAAGCAGTTTCCCTTTTCACAGTAGCTCTAAGGCACAGTATTTCAATGTTAGCATCACCTCTTGCTGTCCGAAATTAGACCTCCTTACACAGTTTCTCTTATTTGTCTGAAAGTTTGCCTTCAACACCAAATAAAATCTGAAAAATATGTCCACTTTGATGTTGCTTCAGGAATTCTAGGAACTGGCCAAGATCCATGTGATAGTCGTTCCTCAGGCCATAATCACCATGTGCCTGAAACTGTAGGTCTTCAAAAGCATGAAAGAGACGAAGATTATCGATGCTTCCCTCCGTTTCTACATCCTCCATATGCTTGCACGAAATATGCTTCCAGTTGGGATACCTAATCGCACGCCAAAACTCCTCACAGTTTTCTTGGAGTCCCTCCACACAGACCACACCAGGTTTCCCTGTTAGGCAGAAGCCAGTCAGATTTAACTTCTTTGCACAGTCAAAAATCTTCTTCCTCAATTCCTGCCTATATATATGATGGCTGTAGATCCACATGCGACGCAACATTTCTTTAACTACAACTTCTTTTGAAGCACTTTCAGGAGAGATCTTACTGTTTTCCAAGTAAGGCAGGCTGTTTTCTTTTACCCATTGCACAGCTTCATATACACACAGTTCACCTGAATCTAAAGAGCTCACGTGAGAAGCGAGACGAGTGTTGAGCTGCAACTGCTGCTCTCTGTGCAGCACACTGGATCTTGCAAAAAGCTGAGGAGCTATGTGAGGATACATATGAGGCAGCAGTACCTGCAATTCCACTTTTACCTTAACAACAGAACACACACACAAAAAGAAAATTAATTCTGCAGCTACTGAAAGACATGCTAGATTCTTCTTCCCTGTCAAAGGCAGATAATGAGGAGATGTAATTAAGATTGCGGCATCCTAAAGACTGGAATTACTTCTTCTGCTTTCCTTTTGTCTGCTCCTTTTCTTTTGTTGCACCACACTGGGACTTTCCCAACATATCTAATGTGTTCCTGCTGTTTACAGAAATAATGCCATGGCTTGAGAGAATCTACACAGTTACCCTCTAGGGATATTTCTAGTGCATGTTCTCAGTACGTGCTCAGTGTTGCTACAGCAATAAACTACCAGTCTGTCAGAGTCAAGGGGCAAGTGGCTTTTGAAAACCTTGTCCCTTACCTAACGAGCATCTGATCAATGAACTCAGCCCAGTTGCTGGATCTACTCCAGGAAAACAAGGCCAAGAGTTTTACGAAAAAATGTTTATGATTGTACATATTGTATATAGAGGCATTATTATCATTTTAAGCAAGTATTCACCCTAACAGAGAAAGCGTTTTCAGGATTATAGGGGATAAAAAGATCTATGTGCATTTCAGGCCCAGGAAGCCTCTAGATTATCTTGCCTGATCTCCTACAAACCACGGGCTGTTGAATTTCTCTTGATTATTCCTACAGGGTCTTAAAATGAAGTACCTCGGTTCTTTGGAAATGGAACCCTGCCCATGGTCCAAGAGCTGGAGAGGATTCATGGGTCCTCAGCGCTTGAGGCTCTTGCATACTATTAGGGGACTTTCACTACAGTATACAATCAAATTCTTAGTCCTGCAGAGGGAAGTGAATTGTGAAATAACTAATTATCTTTCCAATCTGCCATGGAGAAAAAGTTCTTCCTACAGAAGCCCTCCCTACGCAGTTCATAAAACTTCTCTCTGAAGGCTGGTGAAAGGGTGCATTTTAGAAAGATACCCAGTCTTGCACATAAGTTTCCAAGTAACCATGAGGCCACCTCATTACCCAGTGAATTGTTCTGATGTTTAATTAGCCTCATTCCTAGGAAAATGCATATACTTCTAGGTTGAGTTTGTTGGGTTTCAATTTCCAGTCACTGCATTATTATATACTCAGACCTACACTAATGGCTATGTTCTCTGTGCAAGTATTTACATCGCTTAGTTGTCATACGTAACCTTTTCTTCAACAGAATAAACTATTGGAACTCTTTATACTGTAAGTCTGAGGGTTTGTATCGCAGTTTATAAGCTGGTTTTGTTTTAGTGTTGGTGTGACTCTTCTTAATAGTATTCTGCCATTTGGAGCTATTTTTACATTAATGTATTTCAAATACAGATCAATGAATGTTAGTAAATGTGGCTAGGGGTGGAAGACAAAAATAATAGGGTGCATTTTCTAGAATAATGTGAAGTCCAACATATCCCCTCCCATGAGGGGAGTGTTGCCTTTTTAACACACGACTCTGTAAACCAGTAAACTAACAACCCTTATGGGGACACAACCCTACCTCAGCTCTCGTGAATGCTGTGTGCCACTGATGTCAGTTGTCTATTCCTATCTGCAATTCTTGTAGCCTTTCTTGACCAAAGAAAGTTAAGACTCAATTAAATAATAAAAACTAACTTATTTGTTACTCTCGACTTTTGAAACAGCGAACAGAAATCAGGTGGGTTTTTTCCCTTTTTTCAGGGCAGAGGTTTTAAGTGTCTGCATAAGGAGTAAAGAAAACAACACACATAAACACAACATCACACACGAACACATCTACATGGAAGTTCTCACCTTTGCCTCCCCTACATCAATAGCAATTGAGTATTCAAGCTGCGGGGGCAGAGCTTCATCAGTGTTTCTAAGGTAGCGCTGCACACCAGGCACAGCATCCTCATCCAGATTTATTTCACCTTTTTTGGGAAACATTGAAAGGAGCATTTCCACTTCCAGCAGCTGGAGCTCCAGGCACTCTTGTAGCGTGACAGCCATTGCACTGCCCTCCACACACACCTGGAACGAGAGGCCTGGAGTCATACCCCGGAGTTTAACACACAGTGAGGCTTGGCACTAATCCGTGAAACCAAACAAGCCGGCCTCCGCCAGGAAACCCCAGTATTTTTTAAGGACAGAATTTGCATTAAATACGGCTGAGTACAAAAAGCTTAGAAGTTCGTCCTTTACAGGCATGGTCCCCAGCCAAGCTGGGCAAAGAAGCCAAGGAGGCGGTGGCGAAGGGGGTACGGCACCGCCGCCGGCGAGCAGCCGCCATCGCCGGGCCGCGCATGCGCGCCGGCAGCCTCACCTCAGCCGTACGGGTTCCAACCGCCACGGCAGGGGACAGCCGCCAACCGTTCATGCCGCCTCCCCGGTGAGGCCGCCGAGGCGAGGAAGCGGCGCGCAGCCCTCGACCTAGCGGCGCCAGAGCCGCCGCGACCGCCGCCTTCAGCCCGCAGCGCGGCCGTTGAGCAGGCGCCGGCGGGCGGGGGCGCGCATGCGCGGTCGATGGGGCGGGCCCGCCGGCGGCGGAGGGGCGCGGGTTGGTACGGAGGTGCGGCGAGGGACCTCGGTGTCCTTTGCCGGCTCCGCGCCTCCCTGTCACCGCGTCGGGGGCTCGGGGACCACACACCGTTATCCGATAGTCACCCGCTCCGCTTTCAATCCCTACAGTCAAGGCGTGAGACGCGGAGGGCGAGCGCGGGGCTTGCCTGCCTGAGCTCGGCCCCCGTCTTACCGGGACCTCTCCCAAAAGCCTGCCAGGGAAAGCCAGCCCCGGGGGAGGGCGGCGGGCTGCCTGAGGTGAGGAATAAACTCATGGCCGGCCTCCTCCTGAGGGAGGTGCCGTTTGCTGCCCCTGAGGTAGGCGGCACCGCCCGGTGCCCCACAGACCCAGGCTGAACCTGGGGCGCTCTTTCCTGACGTTCACATTGGATTTTCTCTAAGCGACAGCGCTGCAGGATGGCTAGGAGCCGGGGCTGAGCCCCGGACCCGACCCCCGACCCCTTCCCCAGCCCCGGCTCTGACTTACGAGTGGGCGTGGCCCGGGACTACGTGACGGCTGCGTGCCCGCCCACCGCGCTGCCATTGGACGGGCGCGGCTTGGGGGCGTGGCCTCGCCGGCTGGGGAAGGGAAGCGCCGCGGTGGCGGTGGGTGAGTGGCCCCGGTGGGGTTCCTGTCTCTTGCGAGTGGGCCCTGGTGGCGGTGCTGGGTGAGCCCCGAAGCCCTACAGCCGTGCAGGGAAGCGGCTTTGTTGGAGCCGTTTGTGTGCTTGTGATGGTGTGCGTCCGGCCCAACGGCTGTCAGCTTCCTCAGGTGCCCGGGGCGGGGTGGGAAACGTGGCCTTGGCACGGCGGGTCGGTACAGAGCGCCTTAGCAGAGCCGCCATCCGAGTAGAACATCCAGGTGACACTGCCGGGGGTTTCCCTCTGGCGGCAAGGGCTTGAAGAGGGAGGACACGTTGCTTTTGAACTCAAAAGTTAATGCATGGAGTCGTGGCCGAATGCAGCGAGTGGCTAATGTTGCAGCGAGACACGGCCAGCCCTTTGCGATAACTTTGTTAGGATCCCTGGGATCCAGCCGATCGAGAATCGTGGCTCTCGTCACCTAAATCCTGTCATCCCTTTGTGATCTGGTGAATCTGGTCGAGCTCTGTTTATCTAGTGCTGCAGTGGGAACGTCGAGGCTCCTTCATGGATTGCTCTGGTAATGGTTCCCCTCACAGTCCCACCAAGAGATTTGTGGGATATGAACGGCATCATGCTGACGCTGGTTTAAAATATCTATGGACTTCAAACTTAAGGTGCAAAATGTGAAACTAGTTATAACAACTTGACTTCTCTCACTTGCATCTGTGTTACTTTCTTCTCGAGAAATGGATTCTGAAGCACTTAAAAAATACTCAGCGTTACATCCTAAACCCGCTGGACTTACTCTTCAGTATGGCACCGCTGGATTTCGCACCAAGGCCGAACAGCTTGATCATGTCATGTTCCGCATGGGCTTGCTGGCGGTTCTCAGGTCCAAAGCCACGGTATCTACTATTGGCATCATGGTTACAGCATCTCACAATCCTGAAGTAAGAACAACCTTTTCATTAAAAAGAAAAAAGATGTGATCAGTCTGGTGGAATCAAAGCTCTTAGTGGTACCAAGAGACCAGATCCTGCAGGCACTTGGACCTACTTAAAGCATGTGTTTAGCCTGCTCCCTGTAAATATGGTGTCTGTTATGTTTGAAGTTACTTTTCCCTGTACATAGGACCGTCATTTTCTATCATGTGGAAATGCTGTAATGTAGGAAACTTGTAACGTTGGCAAGCTAGGAGTACCCTTGAGAAGAGATGAACCTTTGAGCAAAATCTGCTAGTTTAAAAAATAAAGAGATGCAGTAATTACAAATCAGGCATTTAGACTTCTGCTGCTGTGGAGCATTCCAGGTTATTAGAATCTCCCCTTATGTCATTTTAATGTCAAATGAATTTCATACCAAAATTATAAGGGGGAAAAAAGTCGGTTACTTAATGTGCTGGTTATGTTACTTTTCTGGGCTTATTAGAGGTTTAAATAAACAGTTAAGCTATGGCTTGCCAGAAATGCTCCCGTTTAAAGAAGCAATGTGATTGAACCGTGTGTCGGCTGTCTTCAAAGAGATTTTATTAAGTTTCCCACTTTCAGGCTTGGTATCTTTTGTTCTGTTTTCCTCTAAGGAAGATAATGGTGTAAAGCTGGTTGATCCTCTTGGTGAAATGCTGCACCCTTCCTGGGAAGAGTATGCCACGCAACTAGCAAACGCAGAGGAGCAAGAATTACAGAAAATAATAACTGAGATCTGCCAAAAAGCGGCAGTGAACCAGCACAACGATGCTTCAGTTTTTATTGGTAGAGACACCAGGTAATTACAAAATGCTGTAGATGTGTGCTGCTATGGAAGTGCCAACGTTTTGTTCATGGGTGCTTTTGGATGTTTAGTCCTCCACAGCCAGATTATGCTTTTTTTAATGCCTAGTCTGCTACCTGTCGAAGTAATTTATGATTATAGCAAGGAACAAAAGTTCACCAATGCTGTTCTTATATTAGCTTCCCTGATAGTTATGAGAACTTCCTAGCACTGTTTCTGAATGGGGTGCTTTATTGTGGATTTGGGATTTTTTTTTGCGGGTACCGTGTGACGTCCCCGTGTGTTCAGCAGTTTAGTTGTCTTTGCAATTTTCTGGGGTGGTGGCTTTCAAACTTTTTTATTGGGAGGCCCCTACAATAGAAAAAAGGTATGGATTTCTTCATATTGAATCTAAGTCTACAGGCAGGAAGCTTGTAGAGTCTTCTTCCACATGTGCTTCCTTCCCAAGTCCATACATAAATGTCTTCTGCAAAGGTTATCAGTTGTATTTGTTGTTTTCCAGGCCAAGCAGCGAGCAACTTTCACAGTCGGTAATTGATGGTATCTCCGTTCTAGGTGGTCAGTACCATGGTATGTTGTGCTTTTGCAATTCTAGTCAGATTTCAAGTTTTTGTGTAAATGTGACTCTGTTATGTAGACCTAAAGCAGTAGCTCAGACACGATTTGCATTTTTGCTTGTTATGATCTTCCTTCAGGATAGTTGTATGGCTTTAATGCAAGGGTAGGGGTGTCATCTTTTTGTAACAGAACTTGAAAAATTTGATATGGGTTTCCTGCGCTGCATTTGTCTGTTTATTGTAGAATAGCAAGTGCTGTACAAGTTTTAAGGAGGAATTCATTTAGTATTCTATTTCTGAATGTTGTGCCTTTTATCCTAGATTATGGTCTGGTGACAACACCACAGCTACATTACATGGTCTGCTGTCGAAACACCCAAGGGCAGTATGGGAAAGCAACACTGGAAGGTTATTACGAAAAACTATCCAAAGCTTTTACAGAACTGATAAAACAGGTGAATACTGGGTATTGTCTTCTTCATGCAAATGTACAAAATTAGTATCTTCTGATTGTTAGCCTGTTTGGGTCTGAAGTTTCAAATTCAGCATGCCTCTAGGTGTGCTTTCACTAGGGTATGAGTTCACTTTGCCCCTTCTTCCCTTGTGCTAAGTCTCCCAGCTCTGGAGAGAGTCAGAGGCACCTGAAGATTGACTGTGCCAATGGAATAGGAGCCCTGAAACTATCAGAAATGGAGCCCTACTTTCCAAAGGAGGTGCTAATTCACCTATATAATGATGGAACCAAGGAGAAACTCAATCACTTATGTGGTGCAGATTTCGTAAAAGTTCACCAGAAACCACCTAGAGGTACGTAGTCAGTAACTTTATATCCTTTTGCCTCCTCTCCAGATCTGAAAGAGCAGCGTCTAGCAATGGCATATCATCTTGGGATAAGCTGAGCTCCCCTGTGTCTTACTAAGTGACTGCATGAATGGTTCTGGTTGCACAATGGAAAGAGAGAATCCTACGGCTGGTTTTGGCACATCCCTAGATTATGTTAGTCTAAATTGTTCGGAGGAGTACAGTATGTCTCTGACTGGCTAAAATGTGTTTGACAGTCTGGTCTGAATGTTAAGCTGGTGGAGTCCAAAGATCAGTCAGGACTGGCTTACTTTTATTTACTTTACTTCCCTTTGTGTTATCAAGAAACATTTACACTGTGGGCTGGGGTTGCAGACACTTTTCCGGGTTCCTGAAGAAGAGCTGGGATAATTAACAGCTTGGTGCCAGCAGACTGACTGATTGACATAAACCAGTGATCCAATTTCCTGCAAAGTGCATAAAAGAAAATCCCTGAACTGGGGGAGCAGGCTAGTTTGGATATTAGATTAGTTAAGGCTAAACTGGGCTCTCTGTTCGACAACTGCACCCTCACTGCAACTGCTAGCCAAATCTGAACACCGAGGTACGGTGTCATTTCCCCCTTGGCACGCTGCTTGTGTGCTGGAGAAATGTAGAAAGGGGAGCAGCACAGCGGCAGTGTGTCACATCTGGATCGCGGCTTTAACTGGCACTGAGGGGAAGACTCCTTGGTTGTTTCCGTGCAGGGATGTGCAGGAAAATGTGGTTTCATAACCAGTTGCTGAAATGAATGATCCGATGTCTCTGAAGTGTTGAGCAGTAACAGCTTCCTGTTTAAAGTCATAGGTAGTCTCAACCTATTAAATGTTGCAGTTGCTATTGCCTTGAGGATCTCAATGGCAGTGGGACATATTGTCCTGTATCACTGTAGGCATGCAGGAGAAGAAACAGGCAAGTTTTGGGATATAGTTTCCTGTGCTCTGAAGGACAAGGTGTCAGCAACGTGGGCCAGCTTTCCTGTCTGCTTGTGTACTACAATGTGTTTTTCCAAGAAGGCATTACAGGATGCAGCGTGTCCTTTGGAACTCCCTGCTGCATTCCTGATGGACTCTGAAATCAGCCTAGGGAATGGCCAGCTGCAGACTTTCTGAGAAATGGACTCTTGAGGTTAATGTGAGGAAGGACCTTGGCCAGCATCTTAGAGAAAAGTAAGATGTAGAATCACAGAATCATAGAATAGTTTGGGTTGGAAGGGACCTTTAAGGACCATCTAGTCCAACCCCCTAGCAATGAGCAGGGACATCTTCAACTAGTTCAGGTTGCTCAAAGCCCCGTCTAACCTGACCTTGAATGTTTCCAGGGATGGGGCATCTACCACCTCTCTGGGCAACCTGTTCCAGTGCTTCACCACCCTCATTGTAAAAAATTTCTTCCTTATATCTAGTCTAAGTCTACCCTCGTTTAGTTTAAAACCATTACCCCTTGTCCTATCACAACAGGCCCTGCTAAAAAGTTTGTCCCCATCTTATAAGCCCCCTTTAAGTACTGAAAGGCTGCAATAAAGTCTCCCTGGAGCCTTCTCTTCTCCAGGCTGAACAACCCCAACTCTCTCAGCCTTTCTTCATAGGAGAGGTGTTCCAGCCCTCTGATCATTTTCATGGCCTTCCTCTGGACCCACTCCAACAGGTCCGTGTCTTTCCTGTGCTGAGGGCTCCAGAGCTGGACACAATACTTCAGGTGGGGTCACACCAGAGCGGAGTAGAGGGGCAGAATCGCCTCCCTTGACCTGCTGGTCACGCTTCTTTTGATGCAGCCCAGGTTGGCTTTCTGGGCTGCAAGTGCACATTGTTGGCTCATGTCCAGCTTTTAATCCACCAGTACCCCCAAGTCCTCCACAGGACTGCTCTCAAACCCTTCATCCCCCAGCCTGTATTGATACTGGGGGTTGCCCTGACCCAGGTGCAGGATCCTGCACTTGGCCTTGTTGAACCTCATGAGGTTCACATAGGCCCACTTCTTGAGCTTGTCCAGGTCCCTCTGGATGGCATCCCGTCCCTCAGGCGTGTCAACTGCACCACTCAGCTTGGTGTCATCTGCAAAGTTGCTGAGGGTGCACTTGATCCTCCTGTCTATGTCACTGATGAAGATATTAAACAGTACTAGTCCTAATATGCACCCCTGAGGGACACCTCCATCCGATCTCCATCTGGACATTGAACCATCGACCACTGCCCTCTGGATGCGACCATCCAACCAATTCCTCATCCACTGAACAGTCCACCCATCAAATCCATACCTCTCCAATTTGGAGAGAAGGATGTTGTGGGGGACCGTGCCAAAGGCCTTACAGAAGTCCAGATAGACGACATCCGTGGCTCTTCCCTTGTCCACTGATGCAGTCACTCTATCATAGAAGGCCACTAGGTTGGTCAGGCAGGACTTGCCCTTGGTGAATGCCATGCTGGCTGTCTCATATCACCTCCCTGTCCTCCACGTGCCTTAGCATAGCTTCTAGGAGGATCTGTTCCATCATCTTCCCAGGCACAGAGATGAGATACTTTAATAAAAGTGCAGTTCATTTTTGTGTGGTATTGCTGTGTCAGGTGGTGACTGCTTCCTAGCTAGTTATCTATTGGCATTAAGCCTGGAAAGTTTTTGAGGCAGGTACTCCTTACGCATTATATACATTGTTGTAGAGAATATCAAGCAAACTAAACGTGAGGTATTTTATAGCCAGCAGGTCCATTTGTATGTTTTTTGTACAGCTCTGAGAAATCTTGGTGATGGTTGCTTCGGAGTGAGGTTGTTTTTTCAGTGGTAGGATTTATGTGCCATCTCCTGCTGTAATTGCATTTCAGTGATGGCTTCGCTGGCACGGGGGTGCACACTTGTCTTACATTAGGAAAGTGTATCATCTCCTGTGTGAAAGGAAGCAAAGCGGAGGTGCGGGTCTGTCAAGTGGGACTAGAATAAAATCAAGCAGGCCTGAAATATTTCCTGAAGAAAAGCATTTTTGATGCAGGGGAAAACGAGTTAATTCCCATGAGTCTTGGAGGGTGAAGTATGCAGTAGGGTTATACCAAGAATGTGCAGTGGACCTGCCACATGCTGGGAAATGCAGGTGACGTGGCTCTGGAGCCCTCCGCTGCCCAAGCGTGGTTTGCCTCCATGCCTAGGGGTGTGCAGCGTGCCATGGCCCCGCTCAGAGGAGCGGTAAGGGAGGGCTGGGCAAGCGCCCCGCATCCAGCCAAGGTCAGCCAGCTGCTGCTTGCTGCTTCGGGCTCCTGCCCGGGTGTCGGGCTGGCCTCTGAGTGAGAAGGAGGTGGGTGTTCTGCTGCTGCAAGGTTTTTGTCCTTGTGCCATAACTGACATTCAGCGCATATTCCCAAAATTTAGAGATGTGACTACAAACAGCAGTGCTGGGACTGATTTTCATACACATCTGGGGAGAAGGTGTAGCATAATAAATGTTTGGAGAACCTGCATTTTTTATATTAGTGTTTGTATTTTTGATCTGAATATGCACTTTTCAGTTAACATTCAATACAGCTTCCCTGTTGCAAGTCTCCTGGTAAAAGCAATGTCTGTTTCAGAGCATCGGTTTTGTGTGTGTCTGCACAGAGCTAATTTCCGCATGAGATCCACACTGGGACTACTTTAAACATTTTGTATCTTTTTCTCTCTCTAACTTGCATTTATACCTCTTTGTGCACTAGGGCTAGACATGAAGCCCAATGAGAGATGCTGCTCATTTGATGGCGATGCAGATAGAATTGTTTATTGCTATAAAGACGCAACTGGCTGTTTTCACCTAATCGATGGAGATAAAATAGCAACTTTAATTAGTATCTTCCTTAAAGAACTTCTTGCCAAGGTAACTTTAACATATGAAATGAATGCTGACACTTTAATTTGTAAAGTGTAAAATATTCTAAAGAAGCTGTGTTAGTTTGTACGTACGTGGTCTCTCCACATCTACCTAAAGTGAACCCAGTTTAAAAAGAGACCAGTTCTGCACCTCATTAGCATGACCAAAATGTTACTTCTACAAGGGTGTGACTTCCACACTCCAAATAAAAATCTGAGCACTGATATTTTAACCTGGAACCTCTTCTTAGTGGGAGAGAACTTTTCCAGTTTCCATTCTCTTTGTTTCGGTATCTTTCATTAATTTTTCATTAATTTTGGGTTCAGTCCCTCCCTCAGCATTTCTGTGAAGCTTTATGAGGGTTGGTCATTCCATTTGCATGAGAACTTGGTTGTGGCAGTCAAGGCGTTTGTATGTCATTGTTCCAAAACCACTATCTGCCACATAGCATCATATCTCCCCACAGGGGATATAGAGAAAAAGCTTTTGTTTTTCAGAAGTCCTCTTAGACTTGGTGTCTATGATACTACACCAGTGTCTATATACTACACTATAACTAGACGAGTTACTCTGGTTTTGCTTTCTTAGAGACCAGCTAATTTCTTACACTGTAGCAGAGATGCTGGCCAGTGAGGAGAACTTGTGCTTGCCACCAGCCTTTGCTTCTTTGCACTGGAAGCTTTGACTTTACTCATTGTGTATATGGCGTGATGTAACACCACGTGTCTGGCTAGTGCTGAATCTGAAAAAGGTTTTGGAAAGCCTACGCAGGTCACCGAATGGAGAACTGCTTCAAGCCAGCCACAAAAACTGTGATATACAAAGACGTGACAGAATTTGTGTTGTCTTAAATGTCTAGATGTTTTCTATGAGCTGGTTCCTTCCTCTGATGCCCAGGAGTTTTAAGTGTCTGTAGGAGAACATATGTTTAATAATTCTGATTATCCTTCCATTTATCCTACTTCTCTGGCTATGTGCTTTGCTTCTTGGATTGCTCAGGTGGGACAGACTTTAAAGATGGCAGTGGTACAAACAGCATATGCCAATGGGAGTTCAACACGCTACCTCAAGGAAACACTGAAGGTATTCTGCAGTCTTTTTTCCTGGTAGTTTTCTGCAAATGTTGTTTACTGCAAATCTGTTTACTTCTAAAATAAATGCTACTGTAACATGATCGCTAGGAAAACTTAAACTAGGCTAAAATAAATGACTCTTTCAAACCTGCAGTAGCCACTAAATTCTTGCTGGTAAAGGAGATGCAAGAAAGCAAAGCTGAAAAAGTTCTAGTCAGCTTTTACTAGTTTAAAAAAAAAGTTTGGCAAAAATTAAACAAAAACCTTTGTTACTTCTGGAACAAGTTGAGGAATTTATGGCTTTGCAACTGCATGAGTCGGTAAGAGCTCCTTGATATTTTTTGACACTGGTTGTTTCATTTTCTGTAACAGGCTAAATGTTGTTCACTATGGAAGTGGGGTTACGACTGGTTGGCAAAAATTGAGCTGAGGTATTATTTCAGTTTGGATAGAAATCTGGCATGTTCCCTGAAACCGTAAAATGAATTGGGGTTTTCTTGGTTTGAGTTTTTGTTGTGGTGTGGTTTTTTTTGGTTTTTTTTCTTTCTTTTTTTTTAAATCAGCCTTTATTTCCACTTGGAAAAATGAAATCTTCTTTTTAATCATGCCTGCAGAAATAGTGGGTAACTTTAGCTCTGGGGAGTCAGTAGCTGTGAAACATGGGTTAGTTTGTAACAGTCTACCCGGGTTGGTGCTCAGTTCCTGGCACTTCACCTGCAGTTCCCATCTATCAAAGAGTCTATAACACTCTTTACATTTTCTGTGTATCCCTGGGCTGCAGGTACCTGTGCACTGTGTCAAAACAGGAGTGAAACACTTGCATCACAAGGCCCAGGAGTTTGATGTTGGTGTTTATTTTGAGGCAAATGGACATGGTACAGTAAGTATGAGCATGTAATGCATAAGATCAGCCAATATGTACAAAATTTTAGTTGGATTAGCTGGAGAAGGAAGTCTTTTCACTCTCTGCTTGTTTATAAACAAGACTTCTCTCTCCTTGTTTGAGAACAGACTTGCTTCCCCCTTCTGTCTTTATCATAGTACTGCCACCAACAACTTGGTGTTTTATGTGGGGGATGGGAATTCACAGTAGTGAACATTAATGATGGTTATTTGGGCTTAAATGGTAGAAGTTTTTTCCTCATTGCTGCACATATCCTAGTTACTGATGTGGGCTGATCTCAACAAGCTCTCATCTTTTTATTCTAGGTATTATTTAGTAAAGCTGCTGAAACAAAAATAAGACAACTGGCAAAAGAGGAGAAAGACGATGAAAAAAGAGAAGCAGCGAAGGTGCTTGAAAACGTGATTGACCTGATTAATCAGGTAAAAACGGAGAGAAACAAATGACTATGTTGATAGTCTTGGGGCTAATCCTGTTGGTGAGTACCTGTCAGGCTACTGCCAGGGGCTGCTGGAGCAGGAAGTAGGGTGCCATGACAGAAGGGGCCAAGAAGAAAAGGGCAGGAACAGTTGTCTTTAGAAAGGTGTAATACTTTCTCACGAGTGGGTGCAGAATGCTTTTATCTCGAGCAGTCTTCTGCATTTCAGGACCACATGAGGGAATGGGATGGCATGGGAACCTAGTGATAGGCTGTGCCTTGTTCATGATTCAGTAGCAAGTAATCTTTCATTTGATGTTTTTCACTAACCTATGCGGTATGGGAGGATGGGGGTGTTCCAGTGCCCATGTCCACGCGGCCCTGGGACTCCCTGTCTTAGCACAGATGTTATTTGTCTGGGGTAGTGCCAAATCATACTTCACAGGCCAGCATTAAGCATCCTGACCCCAGAACAAAGGTGAGGTACCAGTCCTCCTTAGGAGAGGCAAGGCAAAAATAAAACAACACCCCACAAACAAACCAACCAACCCCCCCAACTACCCAGACTGAGGCAAGTCAGCCTGGCTACATTTTCAGTCTCTTCAGGTGTTTCTTCACTGTTGACTTCTCCAGTATTTCTTCCCTTCCCCCCCCATTAACAGACAGTTGGTGATGCTGTCTCAGACATGCTGGTTATTGAAGCCATCCTTGCTTTGAAAGGCCTGACTGTGCAACAGTGGGACGCCATCTACACTGACCTTCCGAATCGGCTGCTCAAAGTTCAGGTGAGTTATGCACCACGCTGGCTCAGGTTAACAGCAGTCTCTTGGGGCCCTGCTGTGAGCAGCTCTTGCCTGCATGTATTTAGATAAGCTATATTTTAAAGCTGAAACAGTCCACTGAAGGGCAGAAGTAGGCCAAACAAGCCATGAAACAACCCAGAGGAAGGACCAGAATTTCACTTGGACCAAAATAAATATATGACTGACTTATACAAATGATGAAATAATAGCCAACTATGTTAAATGGAAAAACCTGACCAAAACTGATCAAATTTTAACTTAGAAATTTTTTCTTAACTTTCAAATTAGAAAAATACTGGATTTTTCTTGCTGTGCCACTTTGAATATTCAAGTTAGACAAGGTCTTACTTCTTCATCTTCTCCAGTATTCAAAGAGCTTGAGCAGAACAGGCTCCCACGTGGTAGCATTCTGTTAGACACAGTAAGGGAGCTCGGGGCTCTAAATTAACCAGAGGAGAGAGTTTAAGCTTTCTGATCTACTGGGAGAAGCTGCAGCTTCAGTTCAGAGGCTGACCAATGAGGCATGTTCAGAGCTGACCTTTTCCCAAAGCCAGCAGGTGAGTCCTATCAAGACTTGGTTAATATGTGTGGAGCAGGGGTCCTAGGGATCCCAACCTGTTTGAGTTAAGCAGGGAACTCCCAAACTGAGCTCTTCTTCAGGCAGCGCAACACATCAAAACCTGAAGTTCTGTCTTACCCGTGACCTTTTTCATTCTGCTCTCATCATACAGCTCCAGCACACAAATAAACTGTCTGTTTCTGGCCCTGCAGGTTGCAGACAGGCGAGTTATTGACACAACGGATGCAGAAAGGCGTGCAGTTACGCCTCCGGGACTGCAAGAGAAAATAGATGTGCTTGTAAAGAAGTACAAACTGTCACGAGCATTTGTCCGTCCATCAGGAACAGAAGATGTAGTTAGAATATATGCTGAAGCAGACACACAGGTCAGAGCTTAAACAACTTTTATGTAAGGTGGATTTGTTTATGTTAGCACTGGGTGATGAAAGAAGTATGTTTACATAGTAGTCATTTAAACACACTTTACAGTGCTAAATTTTGAAAAAAACTTAGTGATCACAAAAAGTCTCTTTGGATTTTATTTATAAAAGTCATGTTTAATGTTGGCAATGTTTAAAAGTAAGAGTTAAATGTTTATAAAGGCACATGTGACACTAGATGATTTTGAAAAGAAAAATCAGCCTTCTGAGAACTCAGGGATAAGAAGTTACCAAAGCAGCCAGTAACTGTGTGATTTCATAAGAGGTAAAATAAAAAAAAAAAACAAACTTTGGCTGCTGTTAAGAATTAGTCCACATGTGAACTTAAAGTTGGCAGCAAAAGCAGTGGCCCTGCTCTTCCCCCTTCACATGCTCCTGCCAGCATGACTGCAGTGGCAGAAGATACCTCAGAATGACAGAGCAGTATAGGGAACACTTCATTTGCAAGAAAACGCCTTAGTATCATGTATTTGCTCTAACCTTCTCATGCTGACACCAATGTAACTAACTTTTAAAACATTCCACAGGAGAATGCGGATGCCCTTGCCCATGAAGTAAGCCTGGCTGTTTACCACCTTGCTGGTGGAAAGGGAGCACCACCCCAGCCTCTGTAACAAAGGATACAACTGCAGTTAAAGTTCATAACTTGACTTATCTTTTAATACTACTTTCTTCACTGTTTGCTAGCGTGGACATACCCAACCCTTCCTGAGAATAGCAAGGATTAATCAGAACGGAGCGGAATATTATTCCACTTATTCTTTACCTCTGTTAGCAACTTACCTCTTAATGAGGTGCTTTTGCTGCTGAATGTTTCCTGATGCCCGTGCAGAGTTTGTCTAACTTCTGAAGCTGGCGTGACTTAGAGGTGACTTGCTTCTTGACAGTCAGTGGCCTGGTCACGCCCAGACAGAATTCTGCCCACCCACCCGCCTTATTTCATAGGTTATTGTCACCTTGTGCCTGAAGTCCAGCTCCCACACCCTCAGTGCACTTGCGGTAGCGGTGTTTGACTTGAGCTCTGTGGTGACTGCGCTGGCAGTAGCTGCAACGCAGCCCACTGCTGCGGAAACATCATCTCCCACCTTCCCACAGCACCCAAATCATCTGCAGGCAAACAGTGTAAGGCAGAGGCTGTCACTGGTCTTGAGATTCAGTTCACCTCAGTTCAAGGGGGAAACAATATAATGAAAAAGAGCATTTACAAATAATAACATATTATTGCAATATCATCTTCATTAGATACTTTTATGAAATTAAAGTGTTGCAATTTGCAGTAATAGTATTTATAATACTTTCAAGAGGGAAGGGACAGAGACAAGTTTGTCTTCTGTGGCCTTTACTACTCTCCAGCAGCATGAAGCGGCAGGGCCAACGTACATAATGTAATGTTTTAAATACACAAGTATCCTCATCCGTATATTTCACTTCAGGGTATCTACCTCTGACACACCTATTTTTCATTGTAGTCCTGTATTGACTCCTGGCATGCTGGCACTTTCCAGATTGCTAGATAAGCACAGGTTCCAATGGATCAAAAAAAAAAAAGAAAAATAAACTGGAAACAAATTGAAAAAATGTGCACTTTGTATTTTTTTAGGATTTTTTTTTAAAGACAGAACTCAAGACAACAAAACATGTACTGTAAGTAGTAGGCACCATAATCAATATGAGCCACCAATATTTAAACTTGATTCAGGCCACATCCAGAACTTTTCTCTTATTTACAAATATTTAACTTAAATACAACATTAAGTATTTCATTACATACAAAGTAAGAAAAGAATACTATACAACTGGGAAAGATACAGTATTTCATTTAAATAGTTACATTACGTATAAGCGGAATGGTACCAGTCTGCTTCATGTTTTAATGACACCTTCAAGAAAATCCTTCTCAACCATTTCTTCTATCTTTTGTCTTGCTTTGCTGGAGAAGGTCTTGAGGTTCTCCATTTTTATGTCCTTACTCGGAAAACAGTTGGGGTAAAGGACAGGGCTCCCTGAGTGTCCAACGCATCTGCTTGTGACTTTGCTGTTAAAAACCTGGCTGAGTACATTGAAGAAAGGCAAAAGCTGCTCAATGCTGCGAACAGTGTAGATGGTTAAAAGCAAGTGGCCTGGTTCCCAGCTTAGTGTTTTCCCTGAGCTGTCCTCCTCTGGGTTTTTCTGTAAATACAAAGAAATGGGAAAAAATACAGGACAAAAGAGAAAAAGCACAGGTAAAAATAAAAGACTAATGACTAATAAAGTATTTTTCCATATTCCAAAAATACTGAAATACACCTATGCTGGAGTGCAGCTTTTGAAGCAGACCTCCTGCTCCTCCCCTCACCCCGGGCTCTGCGGCAGCCGGTCAGCTGACACTAACAGGAAAGCTGCGGCAGGCCTTCGAGTCCCCTGCGCCTCAGCCTGGGGCTGCCCCAAAGCAAGGCAGCCCCCTGCCCTGGCACCCACCGTGCTGCCCTGCAGAGCTGCTCCTGGGGCAGCATCCCGCTGGCTAACAAACAGCCCGAGCTGGCAATAGCCAGTGTTGCCGCTGCTTGGGTAAGTTGCATGCTACTTCAGCTGCTTTCCAAAGCAGGCTGGTCTCTGGTAACACTTGCACTTCACCTTACTGCCAGCATTAGTGACAATAAACCCCAGAGGAAGTTAAAGTAGAAACGAAGCATCTTCATTTTGAAGCCAGAGTTCAGAGTTTTCAGGACGAGCAAAAGCAGTGCTGTTTTTAATATCAGAAATAACATACACGGAGGCTCTGAGCAGACACTTGAAGCTGTCCTTGAAGGACAACGGTTCAGTTACTCATTGTGTGTTCTCAGAAGACCTGGGTTACGCATCTTCCATTTCACGGGGGGGACTTTCAAGGGAGAGCATGTCAGGAACCCCGCCAGCGAAGGCAGCAGTCACACACCAGATGCTCACAGGCAGCATCAGTATGCTGCTGTAACCCTGTTTAGGGTTGCCTTGAGTATCTGCATACCAAAATACCTGAGCACCAACATCCAGCTGCTTATATGGTACTCTTCACTCATTCCCCCCCCCCCCTTTTTTTTTTTTTTTCAAGCTTTTCTAGATAAGCGCATGACAAACACAAGTATCAGAGAGAATGAACAGCCTGCCTCCTAGTTGGGAATGAGGGACTATCACAATTATTACTGTGATAATGAGATAGCCTGAACACGAGGGAACTTGATACAATGGGAGATTTATCTTGGAACCAGTCCCTTGGCAGCCTGACCCTGTATTGATGTGAGCACGGCTTCTCATTGCACAAAGGNACCACCCGTTGGTTTGTTGTTCCCCTTCCCGCATCCCCCCCCCCCCCTTTTTTTTTTCTTTCAGTTAAAAAACATATTCAAATCTAGACAATAAGGTACTATCACCACTAGAAATGCCTTGTTTGGACTGTTACTGACAAACCAGTGTGGGAGAGCTTTTGCCGTGAAGTAGAGTTCCAGCAATACTGTTTTTTATTCTGTGAGGAATAGAAGCACAAAGGCCACATTAAGGAAAGCCACCTCCTGACCCATGTCTGACCAGCACCTCCCTCCCTGGCAATGCCTCTGTAGGCTGCGCAGCTCCCGAAGAGCAGGCTTCGTAACCAAAGGAGAACGAAGGGGAAAGAACAGCACTGGGAGTGGAGCGTAGGGAAGGATTACTGATTGCACAGCCTTTGAGAAAACAGATTTTCTTCAAGAGAATATACTTTAGCAAATAGTTTTTGCCCTTTAAACAAAGCAACCGCCTTGCAATTCAGGAGCCTACATGACGTCTGTTTCACAAAAAACAATTAGGTTAAAATTAGATATGAACATCTTTAGTATTTTAATCTGGTGGTTTGGCTCCCTGGTACAGGAGATTACTATTCTAGCTCTACAAGTCTCAAGAAAAGAAAGTCTCATAATGAACTAGAACAAAGGGAATACTGCATTCCAACACAGAAAGAGTTGTTGATGCCTCCTACTTTTAATGAAGTTACTAGTTTTTAAAGTTTCTCCTTTAAAAACTTCACATTGGATTCACAGAAGAGAGGCTTTTCAGCACTGGTTCTCTACTGTGCTTAGTATTACCCAGCAGCGAGCACGGACTCCCTCCAGCATGCAGCAAGTGTCAGTGTTACACAGCAGCCAACCAAAGGGGGTGCACCTCCAAATACTAATTCTCTCTCCGAGCAATGAAATACAATCTGTCCAAGCCATTTCCTCACGGCAGTATCTACTAAGCAAACTCCACTAATTCCTCAGATACTTAAATTAATTAATTTCAGTCAACTTGATGGAGACTGATTAGGGATTATGTGTTTCACAGCTGCCGTTTGGCAAAAATTATTTTATTATTTAATTTTATAATGATTTGCAATCATAATTCTTATTAGAACTAACATTAACTTTTTGTAATCTATTTCATGTAGGAAACCAACTTTAAATTTTTGAGTTACCTATAAAAACAAGGGCCCCCATTATTATTTAAATTCAAAAATATCTCCTTTGTCCTCTAAAAAGACTGATCTCTCTCAGTTCTTACTGAAAGCTAAATACTGCCCAGGGCATTGAGGTGATTGGCATTATTGTGGCGAGCTTGTTTCACAACTCAAGCATCAAAGGCCACCCTCACCTGATGCTTGGCCATCTCCATTCCCTCCAAAACCACCGTCTTAAAGTCCTCCTGTTTGTCCTGTGGAAGGAAAGAGGAGAACTTTCAGACTGCATTTCATATAATCAAAATAATACTTTGCCGTGAAGGCCGTGCAGTTGCTTGGTTGGGTGCTGTGCTTCAGCTAGAAAAATCACCCACCCGAAAGAGTCCGTGGTCCAGAAAGAGCAGACTCTGGGCTAGCGTGGCCAAGACACTATTAGACAATAACAGCACTGCCAGTTTGTTCTTCTGTCTATTGCCAGCAGTGCCGAAGGAGGTTTTTAAGCACGCTTCCTTCAGACAACAGAGCCTGAGCAACACCGTACTACAGGAATCTGAGCGCTAGTCAGAGTGTCCCAAAGGAAAATTAAGATCCACTGGAACACTTTGCTCAGAAACAGTTATTTTCTAAGAAAAACCCGCAGCTATATGCAACAGTATTCTCCTCTGCACAAAGAAGAAATGGCCTGGAAGTCAGTATTCATTACCTCACGTTTATCTCATCCTCATACCGCTAGCTATGGTTCACAGTGTGCAACTGCTGCCACGACTAAGGGGTTCCAGAAATTCCAGGAAGTTTTCTATATTCTTGAAGCATACTGTGGAAGTCCTGACTTCAGGCATCTATCTCAACATACAGTACTTACCAGCATGTATATTTTATACATCATATGTAATCCATAATTCATGCAGAGAGATTATGTTGAGCGTGACAACTTTCTAGCAGGTACAGCACACTACATTGAACAGCAGGGTTAGAGGCTACACCTGATCAGCGGCCGCTTAAAACTGATTATTCCTTTATACATGTGAAAAGAGAAATTTAGTCTCATCTTCATGGTTCAAAAACAATAAAATGAAGAATGCAGATGTGCTTCAGATATTTTTTTTATCCCCTGTAGTTGTGAGTCTGGCTTGAATAGTTCAGATCTGCCTGCAACTAAGTTATCCCTAAATTTTATGTAGCCACTTGTATGTCAGCATTAGTTTCTTTACTCAAAGAAAACATTCCTTAGAGATTGTAAATGCAGTAGCTACAGCAAGCCGCCAGTGTTACAGCCCTGACAATGCCATCTATTTGGAGGGATAGCTTTGAAGTTTCATTCTTGGGTCTCTCCCATATGGCTTTGAGCTTCCTCCCTGTTTCCCTGGCCTGCCCAGCAACCTTTCCCAGTGAAGTCCCTGCTCCGAGAGCGCTGTCTTCACAGCAGGAGCAGCAAAGTATCTGACAGCAATTTTCTTTGTGGCAGCAGAAGGGAACTCCCTGGGACAGGGCTTGGCGAGCTTCCATCAGCTTCATTAGTGGATCAAGCCTCCACCCCACCCAAACTAGGCTTTTAATACACCTCAGGCACCAACATAATGACAACCCCAATTCTGCTCCCACTCTACAAACTGTGCGGCCAAGGTTTCCCCACAACTGTTTCTACTGCTGTCTGCCTTCTTCCATTCATTGTAACTGCTTCGGGGAAGAAACCCAGCCCTCCCTGGCTCTGCAGTCTCAAAACTCTTGGTTCTGTCATTTTTAGGAATGCAGTAGTTTTCTAAATATTTAATTGTGATTATTATTGACAATAATGCTTTTCTACTTCAAAAGGTAGTTATACTACTATCTACATATAGGACTGGCTACCTGAAAGTGATTTTATGTTAAAGTATATTAGAAACTGAAGTATACTTTACTTTTTACTCAAATAATACAAATAATACTTTTAATTGGAAACTCCAGAGTCACTGACCATAGTCTTTTTTTGACCATAGCAGGTTTAGGGTTTTTTTGTTGTTTGTTTGTTTTGGGTTTTGTTTTGTCTTATATACATGTGTTTTTTGTCTGATGCTGACTTGAGATTACTCCAGTGGGAATCTCTCACACCAGATAAACTCCTTTCCATTCTTCATTGTTAAAAAAGAAAACCAAAATGAAACAGTGCTGTAAGTTACTGTACATTACTGTTTTCAATGAAAAGCAAAACTGGAAGAAAGTGACATACCTTTGCTTTTTTTCGCAGCAGTTTTGCTAGACGCACCACATACGGTTTGAATTCCCTCTGATGTGTACCCTGTCTTCGTACTTCCAAGCCCGAATCATCTGATGCTTCTGGAATAAAAGCCCAACGATACCTGTCATGAGATAACACAAGCAGACATTATTGTTACTGAACATGCAGGCTTTTCTGCTAGATCTAAAAATATGAGTGGATGAGGAAATCTAGTTAAGTATCAAAGAAAGAAGCGGGGGAAGGGGGAACAAAACCAACCCACACAAAAAATATCAGTCTTTGACAGGAAAGAGCAGGAAAGGCACATTCTGAAAAGCAGGAGGTAACATGGCCAAGAATGTAGCATTGTCTTTTTCCTTTAGAGTTTCTTAAAGTATTTAAGGATGCCAAGAGCAAGATAAGGCAGGGAAGCTAAAAACAGTAGCATTCACATCTTCATTGTGTGCAAGAGAACTGAAAGCAATTCTGAATTATAAAATACATAAGTTACTTAAAACATTTTGCTGCACATTTGCAATGCTTACTACACAAGATGTTCTCAATATACCATGCTGATAACAGAAACTCATTTATTTTACCTATTCATAGGCCAACGAGACCAAGTGGACCATTCCCCCCGCACCTTGCTGCACTGCAAGGACTGGCTACTTGCATTATAAACTATAAAAAGAAACTATAAAAAGTTTCTGTCCTTAAAACTTCAATCCAAGCCTCCATGAGAATGCCATAAAAGACAGTGTGATTCAGCAAGACTATTGTCTTTCCAGAAATGCACAGTAATGACCTAAATAAAACGAGGCTGGCTAATAATGGGGATTCGGACAGCTTAGAGAACTTAACAAGAATTATGAGCCAAATTCTCAGAAAATAAAATAAATGAAGGAACCTTCAAGATTAGCTTTAGATTTAGAAGTACCACAGGGCACAAACTGACACAGTGTGTACAAGTCCTTCCACCCTCTAGCCCACATGAGCATCTTTTAAAAAACAGGATAATTAGAGGTGACCAAATGTCTACAGAGCTGTGCCAGGGCAGCAGCTCTCACACAGTCACCACTGTGCAGTGTAAAGGAAGAGACAAGATACTTTCTTTTGTCCTTGGTGGCCTCTTATTTCCAGGGTCTTCAGCAAATGCCAGTTGTTTTGCATTCATTTTTTTCCAACAGAACAGGATTGCAGAGACACTGAGGAAGCAGTTTGCACACACGAACACTACTGACCAGGAAAAACCTATGGGGTCCCCTTCACAGGAAGGTTTGTTGCAACATCTTCCAGACAGATCACACAGGAGTAATTTAAGTGAGTCATGCTGAGATGACATACAGTTGTCTGATCTCATGCATTAGTCACTGAGACGTGTGGGTGTATTTCGAGTTCTTAGACATTACTGCAACTAAATACTTTAAAAATAAAATACTTGAATAAATCACTATTACTGATTAGCTCACAAGTGTGGAGAATCTCTTGCCACAGGCTAAATCAAACCAGCTTGAACTCATTTGGTGTGTAGCATCATTTGGTGTGGGGGCAAACCTGACACTGGGAGGGAATGAACTGTGGGCTGCCCTGGGTGAAGGCCAGAAAAGGAAAGGAAATAGGAAAACAAAGATTTTTATACGCTAGAATTTTATCAAGACGAATGGACAAACATCCAAAAACTTAAATGACAGTGTCTTCTACTCACATCTGAAACTGAGGCAGGTTTTCAGACGGTAAAGCTAGGGCCAAGTCCAGAAATTTGCAAGCAGACAAGTACAGGTTCAACCATCTCTGGCTATTGTAGGACGTAGAGAAACCATTGCCGCCCGTGTACGTCGTCTCCAGACCAGCAACAGATGGGCCAGAAGTTCTAAAATAAATTGTAGCGGGCAGGTGCATCATAACAGCCTTCTGCCACTATGGGAACATCATCTTTCTTACTTGTCTCTACAATCACATGACTCTTTATTTACCAACTTAATCCTGAATCCATAAATCAAATCAGAACATTGCAAGTCTGTGCTATGGGTGGAGTTTTGTATGTTTGTGTTTTTTTATATATATATATATATATATGTATAAAAAAGATAAAATGTTAATATATAATAAACATGTTACACTGTATGTCATTCCCATCAGACCTCCAAATTAAGAGAAAGTTTAAAATTGCCAATCATGTCGATATTACTTTATTTTAGGGAAAAAGTCTTCAAAAGAACAAAGAGATTCTAGGAAAAAAGTGAAGAACAAGACTTGGGCAAATAACTCCTCCTGTTCTTTTCAGAAATCTGCCTCTACTGCTAGCATTGACTGAAACTGGATCATACTATGCAGAAGGTAGATGGGATAGAAATGGACAATGAAACAAGAAAAATTATCTACCTCATCTTTATGTCTTTCTAATACTAGAAGAAACCACATTTTTATTTAGACAAGGAAAAAAGTGCATTAGTCTTGTTCTAAATAAGCATATGATACAGAAAAGCTATAAAATCATGCCACGCATATTTTAATTGCAGAAGCAGTGCCATTTTAGCCGGGAAGACACTGTAAGAACTAACATACTTGTATTGCATAATTTACCTTAGTGGTTTATGAGCAATCTGACAGTGCGATTTTTTTCTTGTTTGTTTTGTCCTGAACAGTATGTCCCTGGTACTGCAGTCAGACTGAACTACCCTTTACTCGTCCTTCTCATCTGAGCTTGACAATTCTTTCTAAGACAAATTATTCTAAAGAATGACTCAACTGCCCATCAGCATGCCAGCAGACTGTTATCAAGTTAAACAAGTGGGAAGTTCGTAAGTTTACCTGGAAATGTCTTCATCAGCAGTGAGCTCCTGTTCCATCAGTAAAAACACTTGTACCTGAAGATCAAATGCTACATTTTAATATCAGTTTTTATGGACTGTGACTCAGGAAAATACTGTAGGGAGGCCTGAGTAATAAGCCTTAGGGGAACTGTTTGGAGCTTTATTTCCATTCCTGGATGATGAAATAACCCCCTGAACTATGAGTGAACACTGGCACCCTAAAGCTCTCTCATCCCTTATATACAGCCTGAGTAGTACAAGGGCCATAAGAAACTGGCTGTTTTATGGCCAGGAAAGCTCTCAGAGGCTAATCTCCACCACTACTTAGAAAGAGAGCAAGACCTAAAGGATGTAAGAATAAAGAATCACGTAAAAGAGTAGTCAAACTCACGTGTGAATTCACAGAAGTAACACAGTCATGTCCACTGAACGTTACTTGTGTAAAGGCCAGGGGACAGCACGGGAATCAGAGGGCCACACCGAGTAGAATAGGTTTCCTAATATTTATACTATTGACAGGCTCAAAATTAAATGCATCTATTACCAAAACAATTCACTTGATCTTTAAAATACTTAATATAGCTTTTCTCCTTCTATTGCTTAGATCTGTCGTTAACTGTGGGCTAGGTTAGGCACCTACAGATAAAAAAAAAAAGTATCACAACAGTGATTATGATTTGCTATCTGTGTTAGCCAGCCCCTTGGGAACTCCTTGGCTAACAGGCTAAAAGGGACCACAGGATGCACCAACCACTCTCCTCCATTCCCATTGCCAAAGCTGAAACCCAAAAGACTGCATCAAACAGCCAACACTGGAGACTCCACAGGTAGCAGCTCTGAAAACAGATGTTTATCCTGTCTTGTTATGCAGAGTAAAACAAGAGAAAGAAGAAAGCTGAGTTGAGCCTTGTATAAATCTAGTTACAAAATTTCAGCCACAATGTGATCTGAATGACCATCAATTGCCAATACAACACGGATTCTGACTCCTTCTTTATGTGGCTTCTCATCCTCATTGCTGGAGGAATAGGGCTGAATGACTGGGAAAGTAGAAACCGGGAACACTAAGCAGAGCAGGAGTGGGAATGGCGGAAAGGGTACACATACATAGGCAGAAATTAAAGTAGGATTCAGTAGGGAACAATGAGGGCAAATGCAAATTTAATTCAGGAAACATCTGAACAGCTTAAATAGCATAAGCCAACAGATATTCTGTTTGGTTGCAAAAAATAGACATCAGGACTATGAAACTAAGCCAGCTTTCAATTTGTGTCTATTGTACATTTACATGCAAATATCTAGAAGAGATTTTCTTAAAAACGTTGAGGAGGAATGAGGTTGTGTCTCAAATTTGCACCAGTCTTCCAAATCATGAATGCTAACTGCAACTCACCAGTTCAGTGATCATGGTCGGCCAAAGCGAGGTAAGGTGCTGTGGAGACATTCTTAAAAGCAATACTCTGAAAAACAGGAACACTTGGGAATGAAGGGTGGGCACCTGTGGCAAACGGAGACTTTCTACCAGCCTTTCTGAAACAAAAAGCCAAGAAGGTTTCCTCAGTTCAGAATAATTCTAACTAGCACTTTGTCCTTCCCTCAGTTACTATCAATTTTTACTTTAAGTATCCGCCACGTTACTGTTTCAGTACTTTGATACAGTTTTATTCTGTCAACATAAAAATTAACCACTTTCACCAAGCAACAAACAAAAGTGAGAAACCTCGAAACAATGCAGTTGCACATTTTGATTAAAGTTCTCCACATAAATGCAATAATGCATCTGAGAGTTTTGCTCATCTTATGCAGAGTTTCACCCATTACACAAAGAGGAGTTAACAGATTCCAAACAATACAACAACAGCTCGAACAGCTAGGATATATTATTATTATGTATTGGGTTTGCGTGGCAAGGTTTTAGGAACGAGGAAGTTACGGGGGTGGCTTCTGTGAGAAGATGACAGAAGCTGCCCCTATGTCCAATAGAGCCAATGCCAGCCGGCTCCAAGAGGGGCCCACCACTGGCCAAAGTCGAGCACATCAGCGATGGTGGTAGTGCTTGTGGCATAACATATTTAAGAAAGGGGGAAAAAAACGAAGGGAAACTGCAGCTGGAGAGAGGAGTGAGAATATGTGAGAGAAACAACTCTGCAGACACCAACGTCAGTGAAGAAGAAGGGGGAGGAGGTGCTCCAGGTGCCAGAGCAGAGATTCCCCTGCAGCCTGTGGTGAAGACCATGGCGAGGCAGGCTGTCCCCCTGCAGCCCATGCAGGTTAACGGGGGAGCAGATATCCACCTGCAGCCCACGGAGGACCCCACGCCACAGCAGGTAGCTGCCTGAAGGAGGCTGTGACCCTATGGGAAGCCTGCGCTGGAGCAGGCTCCTGGCAAGACCTGTGGACCAGTGGAGAGAGGAGCCCACGCTGGAGCAGGTTTGCTGGCAGGACTTGTGACTCCGTGGGGGACCCACAGTGGAGCAGTCTGTTCCTGAAGGACTGCACCCCATGGAAGGGACCCATGCTGGAGCAGTTCGTGAAGAACTGCAGCCCATGGGAAGGACTCACGTTGGAGAAGTTCATGGAGGATTGTCTCCTGTGGGAGGGACCCCACACTGGAGCAGGGGAAGAGTGTGAGGAGTCTTCCCCCTGAGGAGGAAGGAGTGGCAGAGACAATGTGTGATGGACTGACTGCAACCCCCATTCCCCATGCCCCTGCGCCGCTTGGGGGGAGGAGGCAGAGACATTGGGAGTGAAGTTAAGCCCGGGAAGAAAGGAGAAGCAGGGGGAGGGAAGGTGTTTTAAGATTTAGTTTTCATTTTCTCATTATCCTACTCTGATTTGATTGATAATAAATTAAATTAATTTTTTCCCCCAAGTCGACTCTGTTTTGCCCGTGACAGTAATTGGCGAGTGATCTCTCTCTGTCCTTATCTTGACCCATAAGCCTTTCGTTATTTTCCCTCCCCTGTCCATCTGAGGAGGGGAGCAACAGAGCAGCTTTGGTGGGCACCTGGCATCCAGCCAGGGTCAACCCACCATGTATCATTAACAGGCTGCATCATCCCAGTACATGGGATATTACACAGGGACGATATGCTCTTATTTAACCATAACCACCTCTAAGCATTCAACATATACAGATACATAAAGAAATATTTCAGTCAAAACAACACATGCACTTTGCAATTCGGGCCAGTAAAACCACCTGATATCTTGAACATAGTAAACCCAGCTACTGACTTGACTGGGAAAAAAGAAAACATCAAAGAATAAATCCTGGAACAAATGAAACATGAAAGATGATGCAACTGACTTTCTATATGGAGGAAGAGACCAAAGTGTCCACCTTGGCAGCACTAAAAGACAATATAACTAGAAGCTGCTGCTGCCTGCTGCTGTAACTATTTGCACCACCTTAGAATAAAACCAAGCAGCTCCCATTCCCAAGCACTTAATGTAAAAGGTCACTGGAAGAGATATTCTTCAGTGATAAACAGGACAGATAAACAGAACAGCAGAAAAAACAGCTAGAGAAGTCAAGAATTCAAAATCTGTTCAAGGTCAGCCTTTCTATTTATCCCTAGTTGATAAGTGTTTATACCTTGGATGTTCATGTCACGCTGCAGGTACCCAAGGACATTGATCAAGATATAAAATCGCAGAGCAGTAAAATAATCTGAATAAAAGTCAACTGGTAATCACAAAGTCTGTGTAGTTTGTAATCATTTACGACTGAAAATGTTCCAACCAAAATCTTCAGAAACTTTGCATCCAGCCATGGAAACAGTACCACACACCAATATTCCAGTGGACAAATTTACCTGCTGTTACCCTGTCACACAAATATTCCTCAATTAACATCAGAGTCCAGAAGTCCACTAAATGATACATTTTTACTGACCTTGTATATCTGGAAGGTATTTCTGGTATTGGTCTATCTCACTACTAAAAATTGCGAAAGCCAGTCTCTTCAGGAGCATAGCACGCTGTTCCAGCTCTGCATCTCGATTAGCAAATAGATTGAGCGAACTGCTCTGAGCCACAGCCACTCGTGCTGAAAGAGGAAAATGCAGAGTGCAGAGACAAACTTCAAAATTTCCCTCTTGTTTCACTTTAAGGCACAAATAACTCTTACTTTCATTGCATTAATGTAGTTCAAAAGCAGATTTTAAGAAGATCCACATTCTGCAATTTGCATTTTTAGCCACAGCGACTTAAAATACATGTTGAAAGAAAACTTGTAAGTATACACAGTAACACCTGGGTGTGGGGGTTTTTGGGAGGGAGTTTAGCCATATTTTTTTTTTTAAACACAATTTGCAGCTATAGATGCTCAGAAGTTTGGAATGTGCAGAATCAATTTTTCCTTAAGCAGAGCTAGTGTCAGATCTTAAAAAAAAAAAACAAAAACCAAAACAAACCCAAAACCACAAACAAACCCCCAAAACCAACAAAACCCACCCCCACCTGCTCTGCTTAATCAACTTCGCAATATAGGCAAAATTCACTGCGTGCCAGGATGGTTTCAAATTCTCTCACTTCAAGTTATCTATCTTATTTATGGATCTCCAGAAACAAGTAGTTGAAGAAAACATGAAAAACATTGAATAAATCAAACAGATGGGAATAAATGTTGAACAAATGCTTTCTTCAGGATATTTGTTTTCCCTTTTTTTAATGTTTCCCTTGGAGAAAAGTCACTACTACATCAATAAATACTTACTCATCAAATCTCTGAATGTGGTTTTGTCATGTGTCATCAAATTATCCATTATAGCTCTCCAACTGAAAGAAGAAAATTGTACAGAAGTCAGAAAAGCAAGAAAAAAAGCAGGAATTTACAGGAATATTTACAGAGCTTTTTCTGCTCATCTAATTCAGGCTAAGGCTTCCAATCCAAGCTCTCTGCTACATAGGTACCATTTACTTAGTGTGATTTGATCTGAAACTATAACTATGTTTCTTGAACCCCATTCTCAAAGAAAATAAGGGATGCCATCCAGAGGGACAGACTACAGAGGTGGGCCCGTGTGAATCTTATGAAGTTCAACAGAGCCAAATGCAAGGTCCTGCACATGGGTTGGAGCAATCCCAAACAGGCTGGGCGGTGAGTGGATCAAGAGCAGCCCTGTGGAGAAGGACTCAGGGGTGTTGGTTGATGAGAAGCTCAACATGACCCGGCAATGTGCGCTTGTAGTCCAGAAAGCCAATTGTATCCTAGGCTGCATCAAAAGAAGCGTGGCCAGCAGGTCGAGGGAGGTGATTCTGCCCCTCCACTCCGCTCTCACGAGACCCCACCTGGAGTACTGTGTTCAGCTCTGGAGCCCTCAGCACAGGAAAGACATGGACCTGTTGGAGTAGGTCCAGAGGAGGGCCACAAAGATGATCTGAGGGCTGGAGCACCTGCCGTATGAGGACAGGCTGAGGGAGTTGGTGTTATTCAGCCTAGAGAAGAGAAGGCTCCGGGGAGAGCTTATAAGCGGCCTTCCAATACTTAAAGGGGGCCTACAGGAAAGATGGGGAGGGACTCTTTATCAGGGAGTGTAGTGATAGGACAAGGGGTAATGGTTTTAAACTGAAAGAGGGTAGATTTAGGTTAGATATAAGGAAGAAATTCTTAACTGTGAGGGTGGTAAGACACTGCAACAGGTTGCCCAGAGAAGTTGTGGATGTCCCATCCCTGGAAGTGTTCAAGGCCAGGTTGGATGGGGCTTTGAGCAACCTGGTCTAGTGGAAGGTGTCCCTACCCATGGCAGGGGGGTTGGAACTAGATCATCTTTAAGGTCCCTTCCAACCCAAACCATTCTATGATTTTATAAAATGTTAACCACTTCTTCCTCATAGAAAAAATAAATTAAAAAAAAAAACTTGACATTGAAAAAAAGATAGACCTGTCCATAGAAATATGGACCTTAGGTAAGTGAGTTTCACATTTCATGTGGTAATCTAAAACACAGAACATCCCTCTATTTCTCTCAACAGAGATTTGTTGGGAAATTTTGGTCCACATTATACATAGTCTTGTGTAATGGTATACGTAAAATTTGTAGCAGCCATTGATATAAGCAGGAAAAAGAAATTCTTACTGGTTAACACACGAAGCATCCATCTGGAAGAAACTGGAATCCATAAAAAGGTCAAATGCTTCTTTTTTCCATGCTCTCCTTGTATACTGATACCCACTAAGACTGCTTAATAACTGGACACAGGCTCGATAGCTGGATGCGTTGTGAGCACTAAACAAAAAAGTGAAAGTCAACATGAAACAATTTTGAATTGTTGCTTTATAGAAAGTTTGATATGCCTGTTTCAACTTAAGTGTCAGCCACCAAATTTCAACTGGCTGTAGAGATCTACATCAATTCAATAAATCATAAAGATACCTGTGATTACGGAGGTAGGGAACAACATAGTGCATAATATTTACAAGCAAAGGAATAACTCTCTCTTTTTCATCACTGTAGAAAACCATATCCAAGAGATGAGCCAAAACCTATAAAAGGAGAGGAAGATATGTTATTATGCACTCTCAAATTTCTTTTTACCTACTGTTCAGCATTTTTTTGTATAACATTCTTTACTGAACATTCAAGTTTATGATAGAAGTAATCAAATTTCAGGCACTATACCAAATACAGAGTATAAAGATCCCATCATTTTTAAAACAAACTAAGGTAAAAACACAGAAGCATAAGCTCCTTGGCAAAGCGTTCTACGGAATAAGCTACAAACAAACAAAAAAAAAATTTGAAAGACTGACTGCGATTATCAGCAGTCAATAACACGTACCACTAATAACACACAAAGTTTGCCACCAAAAAAGTTTCCTTTGCTACACACCTGAAAGGCCATGCTTTACGCCTCATCCATCTCACTGAATCTTTGTAACTGGGTTAGTAACAAAGTTTTATATATATTGTTACATGACAGGACCCAGAATCCATTCACATCAGTGTTTCCGATCAAATCCCTTTCCCCTAGCTTCTAGTCCAAAGCTTTTCACAGTATAAAAGTTTATTATAAGACATTGTTTATTATATCTGAGGAGACATTTACCTCAGAAAGTAAGGTCAATGCATGGACACTATAAACAGATGGAGTTATGTTTGAAGTTTCCATTGCTGGAGACAACATATCTAAATGAAGATAATAATAAAAAAATGTCCAAAGTTAGTTTTCTTAAGCCATTATTTACCTTACAAGCATATTTTAATAGCATATATTTTGAAGACGTAGAGACTTTGCCAGATACACTGTGTAAGATACTAATGCCTGAACAATACTGAAGCATTTTTAATGTATTCAAGTATAGTAAAGCTGTCCTCTTTATTCATTTTGGCCTGATAATTAATGTTTTGTTTAAAATAAAGATGAAAATGAAACTACCTTCAACATCTGATTCTAAGTTGTTTCCATCAACCATAATCTTGGGGGAAGGCTTAACCTCTAAGTTTCGTCTTAGCCAAGTAGTCTGTTCCAAGGAAGAACCAGCAATTGCCCCAATAGCATCCACTATCTTGTGCGTCACATCCTGGTAGGAAAAACACCCAAGCATTTTAAGAACTTTGTGCAGAAGGGCTGTATTTGTTGTCCTGACGTGCTTTTGTAGAAAATCTATACAACTAATTAAGTATAGAACTGCTTTCAAATCACTTCTGTTCTATATTATCAGTGATTAATAACTCCAGAAAATGAGATCTTTTTCAACAAATTATAAATAGTACTAAGTAGAAGATACTAAAGAGTCATTTCAGACTACAGAACTGATATATCAGATAATTCTAGTACATTCAAACATTTATTGTTCAATATTTTCAAGAGAGACATACATACAACAAATTTCTTACCTGGAGATCTCTTTGATCTTTCTTATTCTCCAGGCTTGGGTTTTTCATAATGAACTCATTAAGAACACTGAAAAAATATGGAAGTAGATATGGATTTTCTTCTCACAATACATTATTCAGTAATTTTAAGAGCTAGGACAAAGCTGAAGAAATTTATGTGCACAATACTTATTTACTAAACCTTCAGTCATTGCTACTTATCAATATTCTAGAAACCAGCCTTTCAAGTTTCTTAAGTTAATTTTGACCATACTACAATAGTTCATCAAGAACATGTCTTACTAGACTATACACAAGAGTATCTTTAGAGACAGTTTACTAGGGAAAATAAATTCCAGAAATTCAAGAAAATGGTCCTTGAAGCTTTATACAGAAAATCATATTCAACATTTTATTTCTAACACTCCACAAACAGCTTTCATGCTGGGAATGAATCCTTTCTAGTGGGCTGCAAATCTACACATACCTACGAAATAGTCATTGTAGTTATTTTCTAAGAAAAATCAGAAACTTAAACCTGCTGTTTAAAGAGCCTGAATCACTCAAATAATCAGTAAGGTAAGATCGTGGTTTATATCATAATATAATATAAAATTTAATATACGTAACCATTGCTCAGAGAAGAAATTTGATTTGATAAAACCCACAGAACTCAGGCAATAGCTCTACCACTCAAAAATAAGTGACAGAGATTTGAAAACACTAACACTTCAGTATGATTTCACACATTTACATTTGAGCTTATTTGGAAATTGCTAATAGCAAGAGCACTTACCCAAGTATGAGGAATTGCCCCGGAGCTGGAAGACCAACCTGGATGGAATCTTTTAACAGAAGCAGCAGTGCTGCCCAGCTATCTACTAAGCTGGTCACTGGAATCCTAAGAGAGAGAGCAGTGATGGTAATGAAAACAGCATCATCTCCCTCAGGTATTCCCCATTTTTCTTCCAACTTACAAAATTCCTGTCAGATATTGTGAATCAACATTCATACAGATTCTTTGTTTTTTCATTTAATATTAGGTGGCTACATCAAGTCATTAAGAAAAGGAGGAAGGCAGAAGAACAGTGTACCCGAAAGACACGCTTTTCAGTCCATGGTTGGAGTGGTACCAACGAGTTACAGCACAATTAAGATCAGCTTTACTTGGGCAGGGGACGGATTTCCTGCAGGATTTTTAGGTGGGGGAAGAAAGGTGATGCAGAACTAGGGAGCTCACAAAATAAATCCCTTTCTTTTTTATGACACCTACAGTTCAAAACCATTCTTTCTTCATGATTTGTACTACACAGGCTATTTCTCATCCTAGGGATTATAAAAAGATGTAAAATATTCAAACTGTCCATCTGCTTCTTGATGACAGAAATAAATTTTAACTTCTTATCTTACCTTTGAGTATAAGCATAGAAAAATTGCAACATGCAGACTTCCAGTGAAAGATGTTTCTAGAAAAAGATATGAAACGTGTAATCAGGAAGAAGAAAGTGACTTTTTTTTTCCCCTCACTTGCCAGGGCAAAACTGACAATGCTATAATGTTAATGCAGTGTCGGAAGATATAGCTTAATTCATTAACAGGATATTACCAATGTCCATTTAGGCATCTCTCTATAAAGTTATTCTTCTCTTATTTTTTTTTTTTTTTTCATTCCCTCTTTTCCCCATTTCCCTTTCCCACCCAAAAAAAAAAAATCAACCTGATGCTAAGGTATGCACCTGTTTCCTTAATGTAAGCAGCCTATCCCCACAAGACACAGTCTTGTACCAAAGCAGTAAACAGGATTCTGGAGTTGTTCAGTAAATGGTAATGACTTAAAGAGGTATGATTTCCCTCCAAAAGTTCATCCATCTATTAGATATTGTGAAAATTTTCACACTGTACTGCTCAGCTTTGTGAATGAAGTATCCATATCATCAGTGTTCTAAGCTTCAGTAAGAGGACGTTAAATAAATCAATAGCATCCCTACACTTTTCATACCTTGTCCTTTGCTATAGCTGGAGGCTGCTTCAAAACTTCTTTCACTGTTTGTATAACAGTCTCCGTTCTCATAACACTGATAGAGCGAACTAGCTCAACCAGTAGAAGTTGTTCTTCACCTGCTGTAGGAATAACCTGAAAGAATCAAATGTATGTCACAGATTACCATCACAGACAATGCCTATGCCAAAATTAAGACAGCTGGTCTCACGGGATTGAAATGTTAGTAATTAACAGTTCATCTAGAGACTTGGAATCACTTATTCTTTTCCTGAAGAATTTGGGAAGATTATCTCATTCTAAAATAAATTGGTAGCTCCCTGACAGTACAGATGCTAATTAGAAATATAATATAAATATTCTCCATATTTCATACTATGTATTTTTTCACTGGAACGTCTGAATTTTCTCCTTACTGCTTCTAAATCACTTAAAGCTATTACCACTATTTGAAGTGACCACTGTAGTATAAGCATACCTTTGTCCTAGAAGTATTTTTATTTTGCCTCCTTTCATTCCATACAAACGCAATAGCAGCCATGAAGTGAACACCGTGATTCATTGAAATTGGACCCAAAAGTTCGAGAATCTGCTGCCTCAAATTCTGAAATGTGGAAGCAGAACACATACACCTTTAGATAAGCACCTCAGAATTATATTTAAAACAGCTAGCTATTAAGCCATACTTGGATGGGAACTATCACTAACTTTTATAAAAATGAAAGGATGCACTCAGAGGGTTCATAAAGCTCTATTCTACATCTGGTACTCTTCAATCATTTTATTAATGACTAAGACAAGGAAAGATAACACACACTTGTTAAATTTCCAAATGGTAACGAAGTGGGAAGCAACGGATATAAAGGTATAGAACTAAAGATGAGACAAACTCAAAAAGCATCCTGAAATAGATAAGCTGCAATAAAGGCTTGATCTTTGCATGGAAAGGTAGGGATAAACAACTTTATTGATTCAGGATGAGAAACTGCTACAGAAAAAAAGTCTTGGGATTACAGTGGATTACAAACTCACCAGGATGACTTTGCAAGGAAGGGGAAAAGAGCATTCATAAATTGCAACACTTCATGGAAGACATTAAATACTTCCCCTGAAAGAAGATACCATGTACTATGTCCAGTTTTGGACACCTTATTTCAAGAAATGGGAGATATATAAGGAAGAAATTTTTTACAACGAGGGTGGTTAAGCACTGGAACAGGCTGCCCAGAGAGGTAGTGGAGGGCCCATCCCTAGAAACCTAGGTCAGGTTGGACAGGGCAATGAGCAACGTACTCTAGTTGAAGATGTCCCTGCTCACTGCAGGGGGGTTGGACTAGATGACCTCTAAAGGTGTATATAGTCAGGAGAAAAACATGTAAGTGGAGATATAACAGTTATCAAATGTGTACAAGGTAATTAGGAAGAGGAAAGGCAGACATGATGTTCATGTCTGCCACAAATAGTGATGGGCTTGTTTTGTAGCCAGTGAGATAAAAATTAAGAAGTAGGAGTGGTGGGGAAATCCTAAAAGAACGAACATGATACTCTGGGAGACTATTAAGAGTTTCAACAGTGAATACTTCAAAGTGTTTTTTTAAGCATGTCAGAAGTTTTTGAGGCACACTTGGGTCAGGAAATATATTTCCTGAGCTGTCTTCTTGACCTGTTTTCTATGACAGGAAGATTTCAGACAAAAATGCACTTTCTACTTGTATTCTGAAAGCCTTTTTTACCTTGGTCAGAGATATTTCAGTAGGAATTGTTTAAGCTTGCAGGAAACCGCTATATAGGATCCCAGAGCTTGACTATACACTTTATGCACTTGCCAAGAGTGTGGTTGCCAAAGCAACCTAGTAGTACTGAAGCTTAAAAAGCTTGTTTATACTTTAGACACACAATTCTGTAGAGTTCCACAATTTCATTTGTTTTTAACCACATCCACCAACTCCAAGGCAGCTACAAAAGCATTACCCAAAAGCAATGAGGTAAAAAAGTAAAATAACCTACCCTGATACTACACTGAACAAGCTGAATTCAAACTGCACTTTTTCATACGCAGGACATGTTGAATGCTCTTTTGAATACTATGGATTTGGACAAATTAAAGAAGAGCTGGGATGTACAGAAGAGTTAATGTTTAACCAGAGTACAAAAGCTTCTTTGTTCACAGAAGCAGCATAGTATTATAGGCCATCAACAAGTATGGATCCCCTTCCTTTCAGGGAGTAGGAAGCCCTATGGGCAGCACAAATAAGACCATGGATGCTGTCTGTGCCATGGAGTCTTAGGTAAGTTATTTTTTTTATTCCTTCAATCTGAATGACAAAGCTTGAAAAGGATGTAACACAGCATCATCACAAACAGTATCTGACAGTATTCAAATTAACTGAGGAAATATTATTTTAAAACATTTCAAATTTAAATGACAATTTCCTATTTAATAACGTAAAGTTTAAGAAGTTTGAACTGCTTCCAATAAGAGGGCTAGGCAGCATTCTCAGTATAGTCCTATTTGACCCCTTCTCAGGTCCTCTTCTTTAAGATTACTAGCTCACTATCTGCTATGACATTTCCCCGTGGACAGTGACATCACTGTATGGAAATTGAATGAATAAAAGGAACTAGTTCATAAGTGTCTGAGTACTAGATGTTTTAAGAGGAAAGTCCTCTTTTGTTAAGATTTTACATTAATATTTTATCTCTTTTGAGGTATAAAAGGCTGGCTTAAATTTTTTCAGGATGGATTTCATTTTCTTTGTAGAAAGCAAAGAGGTGAGACATTGGTGTCTTGAGTTGATACACTCAAGTTTAAAAGCAGATTCAATAGCCATTTATAAAAGCCTTGTTTGTGGGGTGGGTGAGTAGATGAGGACAAAGGTATTAAAACTCAACTTACATTTAAGGGAATGGAATTGGACTTAGTTTGACAAAGGTATTAATGAACAACTTAAACGATGTTATCCCTGATATTCTGACCTTTGTTGACCCAAGATTAATCGTGGTAATGGATGCAGCAGCAGCAGTAGTTTTCTCTGAAGAATCTGCAAGGTGAAGGATGCTCCACAGCAAAGTCACAGAAGACATGATCATATGCAAGATAGATAGAATCCCATTGCGTGCTTCAATCAAGTGCTTCTGATCTACATTTACCAAAAGCTAGTGGATTTGAAGGGGAGAGAGGAGGAAGAGCATTAAATATATACATAAATAGCGTAAGTAAAATAGTGTAAACAGACTTAACGGACATAGAAGCTTTCAAACCTTAACTCTTTTTCAAAATAGTTTTTCAATAATTCTTATAGTAGATACAAGTTTTGAGTCTATTAAAATAATAGTGAAAGAATCTTTTGACTCAGTTGTACAATATCAAATGTATTCTGAATATGTGAGGCTTCATGTCTACAGCAATTAGTTTTGTATCATCTGCATACACCTTTGCAAAACAATTCTTTCAGAATTTTATGTGTAACTAATACTCTAGGCAAAATTATTTACTTGCACAGACAATAAACACCTTTCAGTTACTTTTAAAGGAATGGAAGGCAAGGGAATATAAGAACCANGCCAAACTCTTAACAGAGACTGTGCTCAGAATATCAGATCTAAAAATATTGCTTGACTGAAAACACAAATTGTGACTATAAAGAAGAAGCAGAAAGAGAATGTTTTGACATATTGCAAGATGAACACAGTCCAGCCAGAAAGTAACAGGACAGGCATCAGTCTGGGAAGTTCCACAAAACAAAGACAGCTCTAAAAAGTGGCATTTTAGAGGTCTGAAAGTCAAGGAATTCCTACTTTAGTTATTTCAGGGTAACCAAAAAAAAAACCAAACCCAAACCCAAACAACAACACAAACCAATCAAACAAAAAAAAAAATCTAAGGCTATTTTCTTAAAAGTATAATTAGTAGAAAATTGTTTTTCTGTTTGAGATGTGTATATTATCAATAAAAACCATACTTACAGCTAAGAATATATTTGGTATTTTTCCCACTCAGACCTTCATATCTGCTAATATAATCACAGTCCTTAATTTGACATGTACTGCATGGGAACTTCTCAGACACCCAGGTAAGTTTACCTGATGATACTGTGTAGATGGATCCAGGAGACAGTAATGAATTATTGTTGTGATCCCTTCTAATAAAGTAAGAACCATATCTGGGGGAGTGACTGATGCCATCCAGAGAGGCCTAAAATAAGAGATTCATTTTTTTTAGAATGGGTTAATCTGGTTGTAAAGTAATTCAACACAATCAAATCTGCTTAAAAAGATTATACACCTCTACATACACATACCTATTATCAGATAATCCTGTTTCATATTTATACTGCTGAATTAAATTATCCAAGTTCCTGCAGAGCTGAAGAGTCACTGAAACAACCACCCTTTGAAGAACTTTCCCCATGTAAGGCAACGTAGAAGTGATAAGGCCAATCCACTGGGGATGCATTTTACAGGCACAGTGCTGGTGTAAAGCTCGTATCACTGCGCAGAGAAACATGCCTTGACAGGTTATTGGCTGGGAATGTAAATACTGAAGAGAAGTCATCGGCTGCTGGGGACCGATATGCTCCAAGTCCGTTATGACAAAGTCAAAGCCTGTTTCATTTTCCTCAGGCACAGTCATTACTCTGTGTTCCAGCACAATCAGCCGTTGAAGTACTTTTAAAAGCTGTGACTGCAGAGTACTACCATTGTCAAATTCATCTTCAGAAAAATTTATAAGGCTGTCTTCAGAGAAGCCTTCCTCTACAGCCACTATGTTTTTTCCAGCCATCTTTTCACTGTGCCATTTCTGTGCACTGAAGATAGAAGATAGCAGACAATGCAGGATCACTTTCTGAACCTTGCACTTGGACAACATGTCCGAAATAAAACTAGGAAAGCCCTTTGCAGAGCTTTCTATCACTTTTGCTAACTCTGCAAAGAGAAGTGTCAGAATTTCTATACTCATCATTTGCATATTACGGTTTCCTATTAGATCTTGTGAGGTTACTTTAACATGAGTTGGATAGTGGCTCCGCATATAGTATAAACACAAGGAGATAAGAATTTCTATGTACATAGAGCTCCGAAAGTTATGGTTAGAATCAACTGGGATGTGACTATAGAAATCCTTGCCCATAACAGATATTCGATGCCTGGCTAGAAGATTCTGGAGCAACGAAAGCTGAGGAGTGTATGCATTGTTGACACTGGTAGTGGAGATAGCACTTACAAAAGCTGAAGGATTTGTTTTCAGAATTGCTTTAATTGCAGAAAAAGCATACAATGTCCTTGAAGAGTCATACAGCTGGAGATAAAGCAGCACATGTTGATACAATGGATGAATGTTAAAGTGGGGAGGTTTTCGCACTCCTGGGGACCCCACATCACTTTCGATTTCTGAAATTTCTCCTTCTCCACAACTGTACCAGTTTTCTAAATCAAGACCATCACTAAAGAAAACATTTGTTTGTTTAAGCTTTTCTGTTTGTGCTTTCTTCTTCTCTTCATCTTTCTTTTTGGCTATTTTCACCTTAGGTTTTGCACCTGGTTGCTTACCAGCCTCTTTAACAATTGTTTCTTTTTCTGACATTTTTTCTGGTAGCTTTCCTTTAAAGCTGAACTGAATACTACTGTGGCTTCGCTTTCTGGACTTTGATTCAGTGGAAGCAAGAGCAAGATCAGAGGGGAATCGTTGGCTTTCTGCAATACAGGGTGAAGAGTTATTTCTTGAAATTTCATCTCTTAAGCTCTCAAGTCCAGTCTCAGTTGAGGCCGATAGCAATTGGGAGCTGTCATTACTAAGCAAACTACTCTGGCTACTTTGAATATTTTGGTCTTCATTTTTTGTTACCTCTACAGAGTTATCCAAAGGACTGAATTTACATGAAGTATCCTCAGAGTGTAGACAATGTTTAAGTGGTTCAGCCTCTTCTTCGAGGCCACTTACAACTTTGCATATAAGATCTGTAACCACTTGTTGCACAATTTCGTCAGGTGAGTCTTCTCTCAGAGTCTGAGAGCTATCTTGAGCACTCAGGCTTTCTGTTTCCACTTCATAACTGATGTTGTCTCCAGTAGATGACTGAGAACAGCCAGAGTCAGAACTCTGCAGTATTTCAACCTGATGGTCAGGAAGGTCAAAATCAGACACAACCATTGGTATAGTCTCACTGCTGGTACTTAACAAGGAAAGCCTGTCACTCAGAGGGTTGACAGTCAGGCTGAAGTTCTCCATTTCATCCACAGCAAGTTGTTTTTCATTGCCTTCTTTAGGTATAATAAGTTGTTCTTGGCTTACAGGTACATGGGAAAATGCTTAAAGAAAAACACAAAAAAATTTATACCCGTAATATTTTGTTCTTCAGAATAAGAATTTAGAATTAGAATTTAGAATTTAAACTATTATCGAGACTTCAAATTACAAAGGCATGGTAAATAGTGTCTCTCCACTTCACAGCAGAAAAAAAGTAATGTTAATATACAAACAACGCATTCATATAATGAAAGCAAGATTACTTTAGCAGTAGGCCTTAGCAAAACAACATAATTCTTCCATGAAACCTTATGCAGTCTTATCTGTTTGTGTTTTCATAAAAAAGAATTTAGCATGTTACTAAAATTACACAATAGATGCAAACACCTTCAAACCTTATCAGTATGTTTTCAGCCAGCCCCACATCAGTGGTCCTAATTCATAAAAGTATTTCATTTCTTGGTTAAGCTTCAAGCCATATTCTTAAGTTCTACTATAGTTCAGTAAGACATAAGAAAATGCCCTGCATTAAAATACTTGCATATCATCTTAATTTGAGAACAATAAAACTTCAATGATACTTGGGACACCTAAACTTGAATTAGAAAAAACATGCACAATGCATATATAAGCAGTAGCTATTCCAGCACTTTGTTTTGCGAGTTACCCTGTCGTGGTTTAGCCCCAGTCGGCAACTAAGCACCACGCAGCCGCTTGCTCACCCTCCCCCTCCCCGGTGGGATGGGGGAGAGAATCAGAAGGGCAAGAGTAAGAAAACCCACGGGTTGAGATAAGAACAGTTTAATAATTGAAATAAAATAATAATAATAATAATAGTAATAATAATAATAATAATAATAATAATAATAATAATAGTAATGAAAAGGAGAACGAGAGAGACAAACAAAAACCCAGGGAAAAGAAAACAAGTGATGCAACCGCTCACCACCCGCCGACCGACACCCAGCCAGTCCCCGAGCAGCGATCGCTGCCCCCCGGCTAACTCCCCTCGGTTTATATACTGAGCATGACGTCATATGGTATCGAATAGCCCTTTGGTCAACTTGGATCAACTATCTTGGGCTGTGCCCCCTCCCAACTTCTTGTGCACCTGGCAGAGCATGGGAAGCTGAAAAAGAAAGTCCTTGACTCGTGTAAGCATCACTTAGCAACAACTAAAACATCAGTGTGTTATCAGTATTCTTCTCATACTAAATCCAAAACACAGCACTATGCCAGCTACTAGGAAGAAAAGTAACTCTAACTCAGCTGAAACCAGGACATACCCTCAAAAATGTCTACTATATTTTTAATGTTGCATGCAAATAACAAATAAAGAAATTAAGGAACTTCCTACAGTCTTCTTGTGTACATACCATCAGCACAGCTAAACTTCTGCATAAAGTGCTTTTCACTTTCTTCTTCAGGGTGATAGGGAGATTTAGTCCAGTAACATTCAGCCTGTACTCGCTGAACAGAAACTCTCTGAGTTTTTGGATGGAGAAGGAGTAGGAGCAAAGGTTCAAGAACCCTTGCAATATCATGTCTTTGAAGTACTTGATTTAACCAGGCTTGTCCCACTGACCACGTAGAACCATCCAAGCTATTAAGGCTGTCCAGCATGATAAACAAAGATCTAGAATAGAAAGACGAATGAACCTAACACAAATTCTACACTACTCACAGAATAATCCCCATTTTAATCTGTTATATGATAAATTTCAACATGTCAGTACATACTCCAGGGTCTTCTCCATATAAAACAGTGTTTTCTTTGGAATCCAAACTTTGCAACCTGAAGTTTTATATTTTAGTCTAGCCTAATGAAGAAATGGCCTGGAAGAGCTAGTAATAAAGTCAGTTAAGATAGCTGCTCTAATAGTAGTAGCTGTATAGTCAGTCCAAGTGTTTGTACATCTACTGGCATAACACACTTCAGTTGCCTACTAAGTGCTAGTGCAGTACAAAAAGATAAAACTTTAAAAGCCAATTCACACAGATGCATGGAAAATACAAGATAACTTATTCAAAGATCTTTTCTTCAAGAACAGAGAGGAGAAATATACTTAACAATTCAGCACTTCCTACTGTCATTATTTTCTTCTTTTAATACTTTTAGCCTTTAGAATCCTTTCCAGACTTGGGGAAAAACAATAGATATATAGGACTCTGAATTCTACCAACTGTTTTACATCGTCCAGTAGTACAGGTTCATAAGCTCTTAGCTGTATGTACAGAATTTATCACCACTTCTGCAGCGAGTGACAGTATCAAGCCAAAGAAATAACAACCTTTTTACTCTGCTTCCTAAAGGTAAGTATATATTAGGAAATTTAAATAAGCACTTTTCCACAACATTTGTGCTAGCTGGGGAAGACAAGACTAGTTCAGAGTCTAGATCATTCATTTTTTTCAAAGAAGATAGTCTGATACCAGAATGCAAAACAGAAATCCTCTGCTACTTGCCATGAGTGACCTCTTACACAAACCACACAAATTAAACAAAAGAACTTTCATATCTTAGTGCTTACTTGCAATTTTGTTCTTAAGTTTTCTTAGCTTTACTGTTACTTTCCATTTTCACATAATTCACTTCTGGGTTGAGTTCTCTCTCCTGCTTTTGTTTTTACCAAATCACAGCAAGAACTCAGATATTATGTTCAATATACACAAATATTTTAACCACAGTGATAGTCAATTAATCATGTGGCCATTCCTGTCCTACTCTTTACAGCTACCAGGAAAATTTACAGCTTACATAATCATCATTGTGAAAACAATTTTGCCTAACACGAATTAATTTCTTGTTCTCCTTCCTTGTTCTCACAGTTACACTGCAGTTCTCCAATTTCTAAACACTCTATGCTGCCAGTATAATGTAGTTAAAGATTTTGAACCAAAATTATTTCAACTGAATCATGCTTGCAATCACCAACCTGTCAAAGGTACGGCCAAAGGAAGAAGACTTGTTAATATGAAGGTCACGGGTGAGATGCCATAGCACTGCAAACTTTGCATGAGCTTCCATTCTTACTTTCTGTGGACCAAATTATAAATTAGATCTATCAGAATATAACAACCTCTGATAAGAACTGGAAAAAAAAGAGAGGTATACAGCACCTTAAAAGATACAACAAAATTATTAAAATTAACTTCTTTTGACTATGCGTTCAAGTCCTGTTTTCTAACATTAAAAACAGTAACAGGCAACAACAGGTCTCTGCAAACAATTTAGTAGCATGAAAGGATTCTCCCCCATCTTGATCTTGGCTGCCTTAGTTTCAAAGTTTATCTTGAAAAGGTTTTAAATACTTAATGTGATAGCTTGAACAATACTTCTTTTACTCTCACAAGTTGCACAGCTCTGTTTTCAGTGAGTTTATCTATATGTATCAAGGCACTAGAAGAGATTATGAAGAGAGAGCAGGAAGAAACATGCAAGCTTTCCAACATGAAAACTCAAGCATACAGGGGCAGAGAGAAGAGGCAGAGAAAGAAATTTTTAGAGATAGTGTCTGGAATTATGGGATTAAACACAGTATCCATGGAAATAAGGGAATGAAAATAAATTGGCTAGAAAGAGAGATAAGAATTTTCTAGCTAGATACAATGTAGATAGAGTTCATCACTAACATGCCAAATTTAGCTCTGGAACTTAAGAGTTTTATTTGGACAAATAGGACATGCTTACTGCCCAAAGGACTTCTAGTGACTAGTAATAACATGCAGAATATTTAATGGTGAAAATGGTATTAAAGTAACAATTTTTATGCCTTTATCTCTTTACTGTGGCTGATCAAGGCAAAGAGTTATTCCAGCAAGGCTATAAACAATAGTAAATACCATGCTATGATACGAATACATGGGTACATGTATTAAAATCAGCTTTACCCAAGAGACAAGGAAGCTACTAAGCAGTTGTAGGGGTGAACAAAGCACAGCAATCAGGACTGTTATACTGAATAAAACATCAAAATTACTTTCAAATACAATCAGGGCTTAAACTAAATTACTAGATGATAAGCAGAGGCAAGAGGACGAAGATCTTCACTTGTTTGTTCTTGAAATATATGCTTATAGGGAATGAACAGTAGGTATACTTACCTCTAATCAAAATGAGACCAAACTAAAAACTGTTAATATCACTGTGACAATCAGGCATACTTCGAGACTTAATTTATAACATATAGCTTAAGAAGCTTTGCAATAGCTAATACAACCAATATCTGCCACAATGATGAAAATTTTAAGTAAAGCTATAAAAACTGAAAATTACAGAAAGGACACAAGACAGATCATGCCAGACGTAAACTAAAAAAAAAAAAACAAGAGAAACAGCAGCATTCTGGAAAGTAAAGCAAGCACCACATGTATTTAGAAAAAATATGCTTCTCACAGGGAAAAAACCCACAACACTGCTGCAAAATATATACAGTTACACAAAACAATTCACTAACATCTGCTGAATAAAGAGTGAAAATACCAATTCTCAAACACATACAGATGATTCCATGTAAACCCTTGCAATCCATACTGGGAAGATATACGAAATTACTGTTTTCACAGTAAGATTGGCAGAAATAAGTGAGTACCACATCCACAGTCACAGCAGTTCATAGACCAGCCTAATAAGTGAAACTATAAATCATCAGCAGTTTTACCAATATGCCAAGCTGTGAACTGCAGTGATTGACAGACCATCTCACAGTCACTTTTGTTGACCTGGTTACCCTCTGGTAGAAAGGCAAAAAGGTAACTGCTTCTGAAGTCACACAACCATGAGTTGCCAGAGCATGTAAGCAAGTAATTCCCTACCATTCATTCTATTGGAGCTGTGAAAACAGTTCATATACCTAAAATTTAAAGCACTGTGAAGGCCTCAACTCAAATGTCAAATTAACAGCCTCTATCTGAAACAAATTTCTAGGGGAGGGGAAAAAAAAAAGATAGAGTACCTGTCATGACAAGTAGAACTCCTACTAACGATAGTAAAAGCTAAACATGTGCTTCATATATTGGGAAGCAGAGCATAACTTTTGATAAGAGATAAAGTCTCCTACGTAAGTCTGTTGCTGAATGCTCAAAAGTCCCCTTTGTCTAGCATGAAACTACAGAGGCTTGTCACAGAGCTAAAAGAAACACCGTTTGTCAACAATCTGAATATCTGCCAGCTTCAAAAGATTTTGAAAATACTCCTTTACTTGCATTAGCTAAACTGACAGCAAAACAGAAGTAATCAGTAGGATAGCCAAGATCACTTCTAAAAAAACAGCCAGCAGTGAGGTAAGAGACCTTTGAGCAGCAATAAAGAATGGGAGAAATCCACCAAGTTGGGTCATGAGCAAACATTATAACCTATGGTAGCAGAACAGGAGACAGGACAAGCGACAAAGTAATAACAAGAAACCAAACAGTGTTATCAGAGGCAAAGAAGCATCTCTCTGATCAATCGAGAGGTTCTGCTCAAATTATAGTCCATGGCTTTTGACATGAGACAGAGATGGAAAGTAAAGACCTTCAAGAAAAGAGTAGCCTCGGCATCATACTGCAAAGAAACGCACAGACAACTCACAACCCAGCTGCCTTTGTCAGTCAGAGCAGAGTAGGCAAGCGCATTTCCCACAAAGACACAGATGCACAGAAAACGGGCAATTACTGTTAGGGCAGTTTATCAGTTGCCCTCGAGAACTGGCAAACATGGTAGAAACAGTCAGAATTCAAATCTTTTAAGGACAAATAACTAGAGAAGAGAGGGGACACATGACATTGGAGAAGAATTGTACAGAAGCCTCTTCATCGAATTATCTACTTATTGCAATTCCTCTGCTTCCCAACAGGGGAAAAGAATCTCACAAAACACTTTAGCTAGAAATAATTAACCGAGACGAGAGTCAGAAGATGGAGCTCAGAAATATATAGTACAGCTCTTGGGACCTGGAAATAAAATAAAATCTTATTAATTACAAGCTGCTCTTTTGTCTTGTATTTACATTAACTCTTACAAAAAGAGCCAGAACCAGATAATATATAAAAATGGTCAGAAAGACAAAAACCCCAAAGCAGTTCACTGCTGGTTAAAAAGAGAAAGGGAATTAAGGCTGAAGCAGCAAATTAATAATATCAAATGCAGCAGACTCATAAGGATGTGTCTCACAGAAAGGGAAAGGAATTGAAAACAGATCTCAAATCATAAAAAGACAGTGGTGACACAAAGAGAAAGGTGTGGTGGTGCACCCCCCCCCACCACCTTTTCTCTCTTCGACCACTTTATGACCTCAGGAA
>VYZW01000727.1:0-13021 GCA_013401315.1 Balaeniceps rex
GTCCCTTTCCTCCACCTGGCTGCAGGCAGGGCCCCTCTAAAACTGGACATAGTATTCATTACATGGGTCAGGAGTGCCTTCATTAAGATCAGAAATAAGATCAGCCCTTCTACTCTGTCTGGGGAGCTGCCCACTAGAGACTGGAGCAGCAATTTTCCTGGAAGAACCCCCTTTTGTGATCGTTTTCCCTTGCAATTCACGTACCCATGCCTCTAAGGTCGAAGTAGGTTTTCCATCCCACTTCCTCATGTCCTCTCCGTGGTCACACAGGTAAAACCACAAGGTGCCCCGTGGTGTGTACCCCCTATCTCCTCTGTCTTGAGCAGAAGAACGCTGACTCCGAATAGCTGAGATATTGGTCTGTATAGGTGCAGAGTAAGACCTATTCTCTTTGAGTTGCTGGACCTTCCGGGACAGTTTCTCCACAGCTGAGATGAGGGAAGAAGAGAGATTTTCTTCGTATTCCCGGAGTCAGATAGCCACTTCTCAAGCTTTACTACCAATGGTGCTAGGAGACTTGGGCATTCATGCTCTTGCATTCTAATACTTCTGTCAGGATGTTAACTAGGAAGAAGCTTTTATCTTTTTTATTGAATAGCAACTTACAGAGTAAACTTGGTTCACAAAATGTAGCTGAATTATTTCAAATCATGAATCTGAGAAAAAAATCTGCTTTTAGGTGCTCTTCAGAACAAGCAAACCAGGAAAAAATTACTCACTGCAAATTATTCATCTCTACAAACTACAGCAGAAACTGCAATTTGTCTGGAAACATAGCTAAATTTCCAATAAACTTGTTTTGTCTCCTATTCTTTAAGGTTTAACCAGCTTTCATTTTATTGTGACATACTGGAGCTGATAGATAAGTGCTTCATGTTGCTTTCCATGCTAAAGTTTTGATGGAGAATTCCAGCTTTGTAGACAGCATAAAAGGTCAATCATGAATTCTCCCAGAGGAGGCCTGTGTATAAATGGCTAACAGTCTTGAGATCTTGCACTCATGGCATTTGGTTTCTAGTCTACTTAAGTACTCAGTGTTTCCTGAAATGGGCTCTTCATCTTCATGAGCACCTAGACAAAAGAAGTGCCAAGCTCAGGGGTTGAGTATGGCCCAAAATGGTCTTAGGTATCACCTTCCAGTTTTCAGAGGGAGATGCATAACAAAAATAGTTCTGGAGTAGATAAATGAACTCCCAACCCATGCAGTTGTCTGTCTCAGGTCCACATTACCATGTCAGCAAACATAGCAGATTTTGGAGTGAATACTTTTTTTCAGCTATCTCAAAATGCAGATGAAGAATGTTGGCTGACAGTTGGCTTACCATGTTTAGGCAAGGATCTAGCCATTTCTTCATTCCTGACAAGTTGACTTGGCTGCACAGTCTGTTCTCTCTAACTTCTAGCACTATACTGGGAATGCCCTCAAAGTCTTTACCTATGTGCTCCATCGTGACCTTTACGAGTGCTGGAGAGATAGGTAATATAGAGTGAAATGCAGACACTTCTTATAAGGATATTCCCACAGAAATTTCTTTATCTTTAAAAAATTTGTTCTGCTGTTCTAGTGGTTATGTGGTATAGCATGGCCTTGGTGGCCCACATCATCTCAGCATCCTGTATTGTATTTCATAGAAGCTGGTACTTGCCTCAGCATCCTTGCCCCAGATTTCCCTTTGCTTTCATGGTCATGAAATGCTTGCATTCCCTCAGCCAGAGATAACTGCATGTCAAAGATGCTCTATTTGTATTTTGAAGAACACCTTAAAGGGCCTCAGGAAGGAAGATGTTCTATAAATGTGAAATACTGATATGCCATGGACAGCAGCATTATCCAAACTGAGTCAACCATTTTATTCCAAATCAAAGCTCTCTCATTTTAGTGCAGCAAAAATCTTTGAACGTGTGTTTTAATTTGAGAGAGTACCTTTAAGGACAGAGTAGCATTGAATGCCATTCGTACTGTTAGAACTGTATACCCCTCAGTATTCACTGGCGGTACACGCATGTGTCCTGGTTTTGGCTGGGTTAGAGTTAATTTTCTTCCTAGTAGCTGGCATAGTCCTGTGTTTTGGATTTAGTAGGAGAAGAATGCTGATAACACACTGATGGCTTAGTTGTTGCTAAGTAGTGCTTAGGCTAGTCAAGGACTTTTTCAGCTTCCCATGTTCTGCCAGGTGCTGGGAGAGGGCACAGACAGGACAGCTGACCCAAACTGCCCAAAGGGCTATTCCATACCATATGACGTCATGCTCAGTATATAAACTGGGGGGAGTTGGCCGGGGGGAGCGATCGCTGCTCGGGGACTGGCTGGGCGTCGGTCGGCGGGTGGTGAGCTGTTGCATCACTTGTTTTTCCTGGGTTTTGTTTCTCTCTCTCGTTCTCCTTTTCATTGCAATTTTATTACTATTACTATTACTATTATTATTGTTATTATTTTATTTCAATTATTAAACTGTTTTTATCTTAACCCGCAAGTTTTCTTACTCTTGCCCTTCCGATTCTCTCCCCCATCCCACCGGGGAGGGGGAGGGGGAGCGAGCAGCTGTGTGGTGCTCAGTTGCCAACTGGGGCTAAACCATGACAGCGTGTTTTTAAAATGATGAGTAGTGATATCACTTGTTTTGTGGACAGAACATACATGGACTGCATCCCTCGGAGACATCGCATGTTACTGGTGCAATGCTGCTTTCTGTCCTTGCCAACTTTGCCAGAGTAGAAGGCTTAGTTGATTCTGATGTGGTGCTGCAAGTTGTGCTCACCTCACGTTTCATTGACAGCTGTGGAGGTCAAATGACCGTTTTTGAAAATTAATTGTAAAATGAGCCAACCTATCAGCTCTTGTAGCATGGACAAGGGGACTGATCCAGAGGCTGGTTTAGTAACAGTTGGAGTCTTGGGGTGCAAAGGATGAAGGGAGGTGCTAGTGATGCAGAGAGAATATGTTGGATTCCTGCTCCTGGAAGATGTGGGAGAATAGAAAGAAAGAGTATGATTGAAGTCTCTAAATATTATAGATTGGATATCATCAGTTCATGTCTCAGGTAAGAATCAAACAGCTGACACTAAACATACAATAAACAGCTTACTCTTCCTGAGTCATCATTATTTTCTAGGAACAGTACAAAACTAAAACTCCAAATTAAATTAATTTAACTTCCAATTAAATTAATTAAATTCAATGTTTGGCTACCTGTTCAACAGTCAGAAGCTTGAAGTTCCTGTATGGTCAAATTAATATTGTTATATGACTGCTGGAGCAGAATATAAAGTTAATAAGGTACTGGTACAGTGCCCAGTTTGATTAACAGGATTTCTTTGGATTGCTGCTTGTTACTATAGGGTTTATCAGTATGGTACAGCTTGTTTCTGTGTCTCATTGTTTTACTGTAAAATAAAGGACAAACCCACACTAAAAGCACCGTCCAGCATATGCTAAGCTTGAAAGCAAGTGTGAATTTTCAGGACATCTGCTCAGGTTTTTTAGATAAGTTATATTAGTTATACTAATAAGTTAAAATCATTGTGTTGAGAACCTTTCCATGTATTATTTTCTGTTAAAATATTTAACAGTAATTGAAAGTATTGTTTTCATGCAACCTCAAAGTGAGACATTAATAAGGAACCAGAATTTGATTTCATGGATGGAGGTTCTATTCTAAGTTATATGATGACTCTGTAGATTTTCCTGTAATATCAGTTGATTAAACATACTCTTTTTCTGTTTTCTCCAGCTGACTTAGCCAACTTAATGGACAGCACCTATGAAAGAAAGCTGCCTGTCAACTCTTTGACAATAGCCTGGGTAAGGAAATAAATTCCAATCATAAAGTGATGGAAATGATAGTGGAATGCTTATGCAATCAAGTGAGTTCAAAGGGGATAAATGATATCACCTCTGTTGGGAGTTGTGGGATCGTAAATGTCTTGTTCTACTGTTAAATTGCTGTGTAAAACTCTTTTATTGTTACTTTGTGCTCATTAGTTAGTATCTGGACTGTAGGGTCTTCAAAACAGAAATAGGTTTTTTTCCTCAGCAAAATCGGGCCTCACTCTGTGACTGGGCTATGTATTTCCATAATATATGTTCCCTGCCTTCCTGTGGTTTCTGTCTTTGTTAGTGAGAGCTTTAATGCCCCCTCAGGCACTTTATAAGAACCCAGGCTGCTAAGGGAATGCAATTAATTAGCACACTACCTGTCTGCATGCATCTTCCTCCACTTCCAGGCTCCTTTCAGAGTGAGGCAGAGATGGCTACATTTTGCCTCTATAGTTTTCTTTCCTTGCCTCAGCAGACTGAGGCAGGACAAATGCTGGTGTGGGATAAGTAAAGCCATTGTTTTTACTAGAATTAGTAACCAGTTCCATCCTCTGGATGAGTTACTCTGGGGAGGGGAAGTAAAGGCAGAGATGTGAGATGCGCTTTTAAGTTCTCTGTGTAACTGAGCATTTGTACTGAAGAAGGAGAATAAATATATCACTTGATTTTTAAAATCAAATTTCAGTCTTCAAAATTATCCAAAAAAGCTAAGTCACCACCCTGGTACCTCAGTAACACCATTAACACTAATTAGGATCATTGGCACCACTAACTGAACAGTCACAGAACATTTTGTACAATTACTGAACATTCTTGATCCAATCTAAATGATTCTATGATTGCTTCTGAGACAGTGTCCATGGGAGAAAAGGGTGTTCCCTCTCCCTTTTATTGCTTAATCAGCTTTATTCCTTTTCCTCCTCATGTTCCTGCTTTAGGCTGACCTCTTCCCTGGAGAAGTGGCATTTCCAGGTTATCAAACAGCCCCATTTTCCAAGACCTGGAGCTCACGTCAGATTCTAATTTTCTAAAATGTAAATAAAGTGCACAGGCATGCTATTTGCCACACTCAACGATGAGATATACATGTATACAGTGTGCAAGGAGAGTTAAGAAAGTGTAGAGTAAGTACCAGTCAGCTGAAACTATTATTTTTAGCTTACTCTTAGGGTAAAGAGAAGTACTGACCTTGAGAACATGTTGTTTATATATTCTGAGCTAAAAGTATATAGGGAAGACTCTGGAGTGTTCCAGCATCTTTATGCTCATGTTAGTTAAACCTAGAGGAAAACAGGATTCACTATTACCATAAGACAAAGTCTGGTTGAAAACTTTGCTTTTATTTAAATAGTTGATAGTACTGGGAATTTTGTAAGATTGCCTGGAATAGATAAGGTTTTAAATGAGAGGAAAGTTATGCTTTACAGCTTGATGGTTTAGTTGTTGCTAAGCAGTGCTTACACCAGTCAAGGACTTTTTCAGCTTCCCATGCTCTGCCAGGGGCACAAGAAGCTGGGAGGGGGCACAGCCAGGACAGCTGACCCAAACTGCCCAAAGGGCTATTCCATACCATATGACGTCATGCTCAGTATAGAAACTGGGGGGAGTTGGCCGGGGGGCAGCGATCACTGCTCGGGGACTGGCTGGGCATCAGTCAGCGGGTGGTGAGCAATTACATTGTGCATCACTTATTTTATATATCCTGTTATCATTATTATTATTATTTTCTCTCCCTCTGCTGTCCTATTAAACTGCCTTTATCTCAACCCACAGGTTTGTTTTTTTTTTTTCCCCGATTCTCTCCCCCATCCCACTGAGTGTGGGGGGAGGGTGAGCGAGCGGCTGTGTGGTGCTTAGTTGCCAACTGGGGTTAAACCACAAGAGTGAACCTTGCCATCGAACTTTGTTAAGTCGCACTTTTACAACATCATATTAAACCCACTTTTGCCAATACCTTTGTTAGTGATTCCTTAAGCGATCTAAATCACCCATTCGCGACAAACTGGCATAGTCGGCAGGATCCTAAATCAGGATTCGTGACAAATTGACTCCTGTCAAGCACTTTAGTCTGAGCCACTGAACAGCTAATGCAACCTCCAGCTATGATTTAAATTAGGGATGCTGAAATTATAAGGACTTAAGTTTGTTTACAGTTTTTCCTTCTGATGCTTTTTTGCCCTCTAAGTCATGATTTAACTAAATTGGCTATATGCATATTTGCATGTGTAAGTGTAGGACTCGGGGAAGCTTGTTTCCTCAGAATGAACATAAATGAGAACAGGGTTGCTGTGGTAATTATCAAGTCAGCAAGGCTAAATGAAGTATAGGGGCTTTTTTATCCCCTTTGTAGTTTGTGTCCCGGATAAGCTGTGTAGTTCACCTTATGCATGGCTTGTTAGGATTTTCTACAACTATTTTTGTGTTGAGTGAAGTGTATTAGGTAGCTTTTCTGCTTGTGTCAGGTTGAATGCTTGCTTGCTTCAGGTCAATACATTTCAATATTGACTTTGAGAGGGCAATAAATCTTGCTGATCACTAAAATAAATTAGTACTTTTATGGATGGTTACACACACATTTTGAGAGCTAGGTTTCCTGATGGAGAAAGTAACTCATTCTGTCAAAGTGCATGAGAAAGCATCTTGTTTACAAATAATGTCAGGTTGTTATTTGTAAATAATAATGATTGTTATTTTAATGAAGAAGTTTACTGGATGGCTGCTTTAAGTATATGCATAGTTCTAAGTGCATGACTGCATTAGACTTCAGATCTCTGTGATCTTCTGGTACTACTGGGGCAGTATCTGAACCTCTGAGCTTCAAGATGGAAACAAAATAAACCCAGTTTGCTAATACTAACAATATCCTATAATGAAAAAAGAAAAGGAGGAAGAATATCTCACAGAGTGCAGATTAGTGGAGCTTTCATTCCTTCTGATCAAGATTTCATTAGTCCTGTCAGAATCTGTGGTCAGAAATCAGTTTTCCATTCTGCAAGAGGTTCTGGTAAGACAAAAACAGGAGAAAGTAAAGCCTGTTTAAGGCAAGTCCTTGTTTTTGTTTTACAGATGTGCTGTTAGTACCTTTTGCTAACATTCTTGAAGACTGTAATGTACATTGTGCCACACAGACTCCAGTTCTTGCTGATCAAGTTGGGCCCTTTTGGGTAAGGGATACTAAGAGAACTTTGAATGCCCTGACACCAAGAGGAAAGTGTGTAAGTTTAATTGCTGAATCTCAAAATGATACAGACAAAATCCAGATAGTTGGAGTGAGCTGTTCATATGTAATGTATCTTACAGGCTTTCTTCCTTCTTGAAAACAAGAGGTTCAGAAAGAGTGACAAAAAATTAGAAGCATAGAAAAGCTTCCACAGTAAGAGGGAGAGAATAGAATGGGAATCTCTAACATGCAAATATCCTCCCCACTCTTCATCTGTGCCTGGTTAGTGCATCGGTTTAAAATACAGGGGTTTTATCCTTAAAAACACATTCTAAAGGAGAGATTTACAGTTCAAAAATAATTACAGTTATTTACCAGTTATCAGCTTCCCTTTCAAATGAAAATAAGTGTACTAGCTTCAGGAAATAGGAGATGAGGTTGGTATCTGCAAGGCCCCTTTTATTGTTCTGTACATTTTGCACTTAGGCTGGAGTTCAAATGAAGGACGTGCTTATAAAGATATCTCTTTGCAGCTGGGAGGATGTTTGACACAGAGTCCTGCAAAAGTGGCCATACCGTGAGACGTAAAGTAAGTGGTAGAGAGGGAGAGTTAAGAAATAGAGAAGCTTTGACAAGAAATCTCTTTTTCTGGCTTAATGAGAAACTGTTCAAAGCACAATTTTTGTACTTTATGTAAGGAGAGTAAGCTTTTAAAAAAGAGAAAGGCAGTATCAGTGAAAAGCTTTTTTGTCTTCTAAGGTATCCATTGTGAACAAATGGCATGTGCATTGCCTGAACATAAATAAGCAGAACGCTCCCAAAGTCCTGTGTTTTTCTCCTTAACTGCCTGTAGAATATAAGGGGGAAGATGATATCTCTCCCCAATGTTGGGTGCCTCTGGACATCTGAGGTGAAGGGTAGTCAGTTCCAAAGCCACTACAAGGTTAGAAGATGTTCCTGATACAAAAGGGCAAACTGTGCCTGTGGGAAGAATCGGAGGGAAATAAATGGTATTTCCATGCTTGCTGTGTAGGTTTTTCCTGAAGATGGGAGTGCCAGAACTTGTAATTGTAAGCTTTGTAGACTGAAGACTTTCCTTGTATTGTGTCAGGCATAACACAGTTTTGAAAAGCAGTATTCTGGAGCATTACCATAATGTATTTAGGGCCCCGAAATACAGTATACATAATATTTAGACCTGTTTCAACTTTCCATGCTTTTAAAGCAGTGTCACAATCCAAACTGAACTGTCCAGGGAGGATCGTGGCGGTTCTGTGATTCCCTTGGGCTAAATTAAGGTGAAACAACACCAAACAATCAATTAAACACTTTATTGGTGGCAAAGAAACAACCTGAACTTGGAAAGCATAACAATAGGCAACCTGAACCGGGAAAGCACAACAACAGGCAACGTGGGTTCTAATTGGAATACTTATAAGCTTGCAGAAAGGAAAGGAAGAAAAGGAGAGAGGGGGATAGACATATCACCACCCTTGGATCCCGCGACATCGATGGTAAACGTGGCAATCCTCCGGCGGTGGGCACGCTGCTCTCGGAGCGCAGGGCCTCCGGCTGCACCAGCAGCACCGGCCCCGGGTGGGAGAGGCAGGTCCGGAGCGGCAGCAGCGTGGAGTCCTCCGGTGGTGGGAGCGCGCACGTGGCTCCTCGGAGTTGTGTCTTTTATAGGCTAGTCCCCACCTCTAGTCTCGCCCCCTTGAAGACTTGTTCCAGAATGTTCTTCATCTTCTACGCAGGCGCCAATGTGGTCGTAAGCCCCTTCCCCAAATGAACGGTGAGTTGCTAGGCAGATCAGAAGACAGAACTGCGCATCCTCTGACAGCCTCCTGGCTTCTCACCTGTGGTGCTATGCAGACCCCAATTTGTTGCTATGGGGACCTTAACTTGCCTCTATGCAGACCCCAACCTGTCCTGCCACAATGTTTGAGACATTAACTCTTTCAGTCTCTCACAAGCAGTGGATCTCCAGCCATACCATCTCCACAGAGGATCTTGAGCTCTCAAGAATAGCTGTGTGGAAACTGCTATGCTACATTGTAGAACATGTCAGTAAGATGGTAAAGGCCATTTTGAGGCATGATGTCATCTGCTTTCAGTGCTCCTCTTTTTGTTCTCTTCTGAATACCTCCCCTCCACCCCCATTAACTGTCAGAATTAAAAATCCTTTTATGTGTGTCCTGGTTTCAGCTGGGTTAGAGTTACTTTTCTTCCTAGTAGCTGGCATAGTGCTGTGTTTTGGATTTAGTATGAGAAGAATGCTGATAACACACTGATGGTTTAGTTGTTGCTAAGTAATGCTTAGGCTAGTCAAGGACCTTCTTTTTCAGCTTCCCATGCTCTGCCAGGTGCACNATTTTATTTCAATTATTAAACTGTTCTTATCTCAACCCGTGGGTTTTCTTACTCTTGCCCTTCCGATTCTCTCCCCCATCCCACCGGGGAGGGGGAGGGGGAGCGGGCGGCTGCGTGGTGCTTAGTTGCCGACTGGGGCTAAACCACGACAATGTGCTAGGAGCCCAGCAAAAATTCTAATCAGAATGCAGAGCACTTTCAACCAGATCAAAGACCTGTAGTTTGCCTTACTTTGTCCTGTCTCACTCAGATGTCGCTATTTCTCACGTGGTTTTTGGATGATAGAAACATTAGCATAATGGAGAGAGGTTTTGTGGTGAGGTAACTCTGCTGATTCTGTGTGTAGATTTTATGCCAACAAAGATTTTCAATGTGTTTGAATGCTGTTGTGGAAGTTTTATGTTGAGATTCCTTAGGAGTTTTTTTTTAATCTCATTAAACCCATGACCACAGTGTAGAAAAAAGTATACACACTGTCTGTAAAATGTAAATGTTTGTGTGGATATGCTCTCCCAAATTCTTGCACAATCTACCTGGAATTTTTCATTGCCTTTCCTTCATTGATAATTGTTTGTTGGAAATGGAGTTATTTCTGCAGATTTCAGTATTTATTGCCTGGGGACAGTACTTGATTGTAATCACAAAATGGTACAATATCAAACTATTAGAAGTTCTTCTTAGATATGCTGTTATATCTTTCATGGTAGCAAGTTACATTTTTGAAGCCTGATTTCAGCCATTAAATCATTTTGGGACTATAGTGGTCTCCATATATATGAAATAATGCTTATTCCTTGCAATGCCAGTGTATCAGTAGTTAGTCCAACATCACATGCAAAATAAGTTTCACCTGCACTGTATATCTGCATGTCTGTCTTTCAGGTGCAGAAGTTGCAGGTTTTGATATTTTCATGCCAATCAAGCAGTTTAACATTGTCTGAAAATGTTCAGTTACTCTAAAGTATTGCTTATAATAAATGATCACAATGGACCAAAAAAAATTTGACTCCTGAAATATATTACGCATGTCATTCATTCCCACTAATATGATACCTTGTTTCTGTATATACATCTACAGGATGTAATGAATGCCATTAACCTGTTCCAGCACAAATAGAAAAAGGAGAAGAGACATAGACACAATCCTACAAGATATTTAATTTTTCCTTTGAGGTGTTTTCATTGTCCTAAGGCTGTAGCTGACATAGACTTCATTAGTTCATCAGGCCTTGGTTTTTGCTCCCTCCACAGAAATATGTGGGTAAAAAATAGATGTATAAAAATAAATGAGTCAGAAATATCTGCCTATTATTCAAGTTATGCAGCAGTTATGTTTTGAAATGATATTGAGAAGTGGTGGAAGCATCTGAGGGAAAAATACTTTGTAGCCAGAATGATATGTTTTACCAGTCTGAACACCAGCCTCAGCTGAGCAATCAAAAATAACTTCATTTGCAAAAGATCTGAGCTGCTCTTTGGCAGGTTGGGAGACACAAGGAAGCGAAGCACCAGAGAGGTTTACCTCATTAGAATGTTCAAGTGATTTACAAGTGAATGACAGAAATACCTGTTTTTAATGCCATTGTGTTATGATGGCCAGTGTGTGATGCTACTTCATGGGAAGAACTGTTGGTCACTATCCAAGCTAGTGCTGTCAGATATAAGGGTTCTGGTCTTACAGACTCCACTGCCCTTCTGGCTCCAGCATTCACTCATTTCTGCACAGAGGGGCACACATGCTTACTCTCCCTGTCATCTTTCATGGTTTGTCTGCTGTCATTGTCTGTCCACAGTTTCTCAGAGTCAGAGCTATAGGAATCTTTGGAGAAAATAACTAGCAACTACACTTCAGAACCCAGAGCCAAATTTCAGCAAGTCTAATCCTGTAACCATCTCTCATTCAAGTAGGTGTATTCAGTCAGTGGAACTGCTCTGTAAAATGGGGGAGAACCATCAATAAAAATATAACACTGAAAAGCATTCAGAAGGATCACTTCCTGTAACACAGATCTTTTCAGTCATCTGCTTTTCATAGTTCATCTGTCCTTTTGTATAAGCTTTCCTTTAAGCTTGGCAGAAACTGGACAAGAATTTTCTAGGCACTGCATATAAAAGCAGAAAAAGTTGGAAGACTTTCCTTCAACACTAATCTTTTTTTTCATGTTGGCAACAATAAAGGGATAAGCATTTGGATTTTTAAAACCTTTCATGTTTAAAACAAGGGAAAAAGAAAGATTCTTCTGCAAACAGAACACATATATCAACCTTAGGGGGGAAAAAACCCACAATATTTCTGGAGTAGATAGAAAGATAAAGCCAGACAGATTCAGAAATGGAAAGAACTGACTCAGTCCACACCCCATGTAGATGCATTTTTTCATTTAGTATTGGGAGAAAGGCTTTCATTACCATTCTTGAAAGAAAAGAATATTAGCAGAATTTTCATATCTTTCAACCAGCACCTTTCTTGCCAACAGCTCAAAGCATTCTATATAGTAGGTAGTATTGGAAATAGACTGAAGTATGATGTGAGCGGTAAGTATTTAGGAGCAGATCTTGACAGAATGTTGTACTCGTTATATGTTGAAGGAGAAAAGGCAGTTTTGTCTCAGGATTTGACTCATACTCACCTTAAAGCTAAATTTTGCTATATCGAATGGCATTCTGAAGGTTGTTTCATAAGTTCCCACACCAGCAAAAAGCCCATCTGGAGACAGATTGTGCATTATATTTTAGAAATATTGAAAGTCTAGACAGAGGTTAAGTTGCAGCCAAAAATGTAAAGAGTGAGCAGTTCATATGAATACAAATGAGCAGGACAGAGTAAAGCCTTTTATAAGTTTTAGAATTTAAACCACAAATATGCAGATATTTATTCATTTGCTAGCTTTGATGACTAATAATTGTAAAGATACACTTGTGAATTAACCCCATTCAGCTTCCCCAGAAAGGAACTTCAGGTTCCATTACGGCCCCTGAGCAGAAATGACAGCCAGAGCCAGGCAGCAGCTCCAAACCCATGTAAACAGAAGAAAAAAGCATATAAAGTTATCATTTCTGTTGAGTTCTCTCTGTTATAGCTTTCCTAAGTAGTGTTAACCAGTACAGCAATCTTTTCCCATTAAGTAATGTTGAAGATTGCAACTACTAGGAAAAAAAACCTGATTTTTTTTATTAGGCTTACAACCATACCCAGAGCTACCATGATCCCTTCTTTGGGAACTGCTAACTTTGTGGTTATTGTATCCATCAACCTGAATCATTCCTTTCTGGTACAAGTATTTATTCCTTTTTGAATCAAATTAAATACAGCAGAAAAAATAATGATGAACTACATCTTTAAGGAATAATCTTGACATGCTGTAGACCATAGCTGTTTTACTACAGATAGGCTGATTATAATTAGAATTATTTGAATCATTGAATTTGATCTCAGTTTAAATTAGCAAGCAAGAAACCTTAATTCAAATAAAATACTCTAATCATGTGTCCTGGTTTTGGCTAGGTTAGAGTTAATTTTCTTCCTAGTAGCTGGCATAGTGCTGTGTTTTGGATTTAGTGTAAGAAGAATGCTGATAACACACTGATGGTTTAGTTGTTGCTACGTAATCACTAATCAACTAAGTAAACACTAATCAAGGACTTTTCAGGTTCTCATGCCCTGCCAGCGAGAA
>VYZW01000728.1:480-18089 GCA_013401315.1 Balaeniceps rex
CTTAAAGACAGTGATGAAGCATCGTGCACCGATGCCAGGAGAAGAGCCACCTGCATATGGTGAGATATGACAAATTAAAGGTGGAAGTATTGAAAAGATGATGGTTTCAAAACTTCCAGAGGGGGGAAATGTAACCAAAATGATTAGTTTTAGCTTGTTGTGTAGTGGAACAAAGTGTATATTTACCAGGAACTAAAATAACTAAGGGGTTAAATTTGCAGCTTGCACCACTATTAACCCACACTCACATTCTGGGCTAGCAGTTAATTGTCTCAGAGACTCTCAAGGACAGTGGGATGATTTAATGGTTGTTTGAACCGTTTGGAGAACATCCTTACCCTTGAAGGATACTTCAAGCATGAAGTCAGCAGAAGACACAGTAACTAGGGGAAAGGTAATTCTGACAGGGGGAGATTGCGACCACCGACTCAATTCAAGACCAGAAGGACTACCCCCCCTACTCTCCTTGAGCATGCGCAGTAAATTAAAATCACACTGTGGCTTTAAATCGAAGCAAGGGGAATATACACCTATGAGGGACTACTAACTAATGAGAAGAAATTTAGAAAATGAATATGTATAATTGTATAAATACTGTACTTGCTAAACTGAACAGTATGCACGATAGGCGGAGCGATCCCCTGTGCATCCAGCACTGCAATAAAGAATGCCTACTTCTTAATACTACATTGGTGTTAAGAAGTTTATTCCTGATTTCGGCAACAGTTTTGTAGGAGGAGTAGTGTATTTTACTAGAGCAATGTGGTTGTGGTTCTTAAATATGATGAACTGTCCTTGCACTGTACTTCTAAGAGCACTAAGCATCTGCATTTTACAGATGGAGGAACAGGCAATAAAATTTTCAAGTGGCAAGGCGGGGAACTAAGTCTATTTAGCATTTCAGAGAAAATATTGTTAAGCAAGACCAAACAAGGCAGTTCACAATTTCAACCAGTGTGAGAGACTGAAAGAGTTAATGTCTCAAACATTGTGGTAGGACAGTTTGGGGTCTGCATAGAGGCAAGTTAAGGTCCCCATAGCAACAAATTGAGGTCTGCATAGCACCACAGGTGAGAAGCCCATAGGCGAGACAGGAGCCGGGAGGGGTGTCAGAGGATGTGCAGTTCCACCTCCTGATCTGCCTAGCAACTCGCCATGTATGACAGAGTTCATTTGGGGAAGGGGCTCACGACTACCCGAAAGACCCCTCACGACCACCCCCCCACATTGGCACCTGCGCTGAAGATGAAGAACATTCTGGAACAAGTCTTCAAGGGGGCAAGACTGGAGGCGGGGACTAGCCCATAAAAGACACAACTCCGAGAAGCTCACGTGCGCGCGCCCCCCCGCCCTCCACCACCGGAGGACTCCACGCGGCTGCCGCTCCGGACCGGCCTCTCCCACCCGGGGCCGGCGCTGCTGACGCAGCCGGAGGCCCTGGGCTCCGAGAGCAGCGCGCCCACCACCGGAGGATTGCCACGTTTACCATCGACATTGCGGGATCCAAGGGCGGCGATATCTCTCTCCCTCTCTCCTTTCCTTCCTTTCCTTTCCTTTCCGCAAGCTTATAAGCATTTGCAATTATAACCCACACTGCCTATTGTTGTGCTTTCCTGATTCAGGTTGCCTACCGTTACGTTTTCCAAGTTCAGGTTGTTTCTTTGCCATCAATAAAGTGTTTAATTGATCGTTTGGTGTCGTTTCACCTTAATTTAGCCCAAGGGAATCACAGAACCACCACGATCCTCCCTGGACAGCCCAGTTTGGATTGTGACACCTAGTCACAGAAAATACCTGACTTGAAGGGAAAGCTTTAGAGGAAAACAAATTCTACACATGTGCAAGAACACCATTTTGGTTTACATTCATACTCTTCAGGTTTTCTTGTATTATGTCCCATCACCAGGATATTCAAGTATATGCATTTTATTAACTATTTCCCACAGTAATTAACAGGATCTAAATAAAACCAGAAATGTGATCACATATAAAATAGCAATGCTTACCAAAGTCAGCTATCTTGGCATTCATATGTGCATCAAGCAGCACATTTTCAGGCTTCAGATCTCTATGTACTACCATATGCCTGTGACAGTAATCCACACCAGAAAGGATTTGCTGGAACAGACATCTACTTTCCTTCTCATCAAGCTAAGAAAAACAAAGGTTTTAAACAATTTTGAGACAGTGGAAGATAACTTGGTTTTCCTCTATATGAATTAAAGGAAGTTTTCCCATGACCTAAAGTTATCATTCATAGTTTTGATACTTTATACAGTAGATAATCAGAACTTATAGCAGAAAGCTTCATAGCTTACATTATTTTGTTTGTACCACAGCTCTAAAATGACTAAACCAAAACAATATCCACCAACTCAAGAGTCACTGAAATTTCTCAATCACACTTTTGAAATTGGTTAGGCAGATGTTATATACTCAGTAATTAGAAATATTAGCACCCAAACGTTAATTTTGTCTAATTAGAATATCAATGAACTTTGATATTTAAGCACAGTGTAATATTTAAGTCAACAAAAGCTGCTGACACTCAGTACAGAAGTGATACATTTTAGATGCTACTTATGCTATTAGCAGCTAGCCCCAAACAGCAGACTTAACTGGGCATTTCCTATAAACACACCCTAATCCATGTCAAAGTTTGTTCAGTCTAACAACTAACTAAAAGTATCCTGGCTATCTAGATGGTTTGTCAAAAGTGACTTTAGGACTTTCACAGAAACCATTCTATTAGTAGAAGAGGGTAATAAGGGCACAACAGTAGCTTTCCAATAATAGGTTATACTGAAGAAATAGTCTGCAGCTACTCCAACTGGATACATGTCCATCCAGTCTGTACACAGTAATTGTAAATTAACACATCAGTATCATTTATTCTCCAGTAGAGTGGAAAAATGCTACAAAGTCATACATAAAGATCTGAAACATGTTAACATAACCATTTTTAGTTTCAAAACAAGATATAGTCAAAGTATATTTGAATTGCTAACCGCAAAATTAATGCTGAATACATAAAAAACAAACCTTCATTTAACAGGAATGTTGCAAAAGCAATAAAAATGCAAGTCATGGATTTGTAGAGATGGACTACTTCTTACCCTTCCATTTTTACAGATATAATCAAACAGTTCTCCTCCTGAAACATATTCCATCACCATGAAAATGTCAGTTGGTGTACTGATGACCTGGTACCTGAGAAGAAAATGTACCTGTTAGTCAGATACTCAGTAAAAGAAGCTAGTTACATTTAGTTAAAACCAAAGTTGTGCAGAGAGTCATGTACATTTTTAAGTATACTTTTGTCAGCCAATTTACAGCTACTGGAATGATAATATTTTTCAGAAGCTATTTCTTCTCCTTTCACTATGTAATGCCATCATTGCCAAGACTAGCAGGGAATTTGTATTTCCCACCAGGAAGATCAGTCTTCGTACTTTCAGAGGATTATTCTTAGTCTTCTATGAAGCCATTTACAGTGCTGCCTCACAGACATCTTAGTGCAGTGAGGAAGGAATTAAAAAAGACTTTGCTAGTGTCTCAAAAGCATAGACCTTTCAATCTTAACAGGCAAAAAACCCCCGCCTTGCCATAAATAAAAAGAAAATGTACTTCAAGACTTGAAAAAAATATTAGCGATGATTGAGAGCAATTATCTTTTACAGAGAGACCTAAATTTGTCATTAGTGTTTAAGAGTATTGACACCCTGGTTATTATATTTTTATCATTATACTTTAAGTTTGAAAAAAGCCTTGAGGTTTTGAAATAACTAGTTTATGGCCAAACTCCCCACTTAAGAGACTGTTTTCTACATATCCTTACCTAAAAGTTGTTTAATTTCCCCCCCCTTACAGCAGTCAGAAGTGATCAATTTTTAATGTAACAAGAAAATGCACACTGATAAACCTTCAGTCAAAATTCAGATACTATGTTGAGAAGACAGGAGGTAGCAATTGGATGAAAATGAATGTTTCAAGGTACTACACTTAAGCATACAAATATCCCAATTGTAAAAAAATAATTGACTTCACACATACACTACAGAACTGAAATGTTCTTCAAAATGCTGATTCTAAGACAAGGGGGAAAGCAGACACTTCAGCTTACTGGGACAAGTTATTCTTGAAGTGCATAGGCAGCAATGAGTTCAGACTATCCAGGTGAATGTATGCGTGCACATATATATACACATCTGTGTATCTATTTTAACAGCTTAGTATTATAGTGTAACATTCCAATAACCTGAATACTACTCTGAGGCAATTATGAACATGAGATCTTCAAAGTTAACTTTACCTAACATCTTATAGTCCAAGATGCTTTCTTTACCTTTACTAATTTTCTCTCAAATATCTTGGTTGAAAGTATGTCATGTACTTAAACATGAACATTCTGAAGCCATGGCTAAGACTCTACAGAAATAGTATTTTAGTCCAAAAGTTACAGTGCAACCTCATTTCTAACAGCATTACTGTTAATGACCTTTCCCATAGTTGTGAAATCAGTGAGCTCCATGCTTCAGGCAAACATGAGCAACAGTTTAATTTCGATCTTCACAGCAAATTTCCATCTGCTGGATAGTGAGATAGTGAACAACGCTGGGAGATAAGCCTCTCAGCATCACTGAAGAGAATGAGCCATTCTGCTCCTCACATGTTTTTAGCCTCTTGGAAGACTCAGCCATGCTTCTCTATAGTCAGTTCATTTTTCTAGTTATGGAAGAGGAGGTTGTGGAATAGTTACATACCTATAATATAAATAAGGTTATCAAACCACACAGCATAGATGACCAGAATGCACAAATAGGCAATTTTATATAGGAAAACAAAATGCATTCTATTGCTAGAGGTCAAAAACCACAAGAGGAGATGCTCCAAAGGTTTTTATTTAAAGCATGATATAGAAATAAAAACTTATTGAGGCAGGCTTGCAATTGTGTATATACTGCTAAAGCATTGTATGAAATTTTTAATAAAGCACAGCAATGTTCCAAATTAGACAATGTCATTCAGCTGAAGGAATCCGTTTACCTTTATCCCAAATATCTTGAGCTGCCATCTAGCAGTTCCCCAATCCAGCTAATACCACGAGCAGCATGATCCTAAGTTACCAGCAAGTCTACCTACACAACAGTATCAATTATAGCTCAAATGCTATTTACACACAGGCTAATAACCCTTCTGTTTTGGAAATGCAGGCTGACCAACTGAAAAGTTGGGGATCCATCAATTTTTTCCATTATCTCCTACATCTTGTCTCTTCTCTCCATATGCAGGAGAAAAAAATTCTCCCCATAATTCCCTGAGAAAGAAGCTGTCACCTGAAACGTGTTGTTAGGCTGACTTAAAAGTTTAGCAGCACCAGAAGTACACATTCCTGTTCCACCCCCATATCTCAGTTGGTACACTGACACTTCCTATTTTGTTTTGGCTACAGGTATGTGCTTTGGACTCGTTCATGAATTCTAACTGGCAGCACTAGCAGTTCTGCAGCCAGACAAATCAGCTCAGTAGTCTTCTGAAAATTGACCCACTGAAGAAGTTAGTGTGACGATCTGACACAATCTGGTTTAGCTCCAGTATAAGTGCTGTCGCCAAATGAAAGGAGTGTATATGGATGGCATCTGCCAGTGGCAGCATGGTTTTAAGAAAAGACTCTGCCAATAAAAAAACTAAACTCCAACGCCACGATTAACAGCGAGTCACCCACACTCTAGATGTGCAGGTTCACTTTATAGGAAAAGTAAAAGTCAACAGCATTTATAACTTATTTCCTCAGACCAGATAAAGGGTCTACTCTGGGACATATTTAATTGTACTCCAAACTCTGCTGATGAACTATTGATCAAACAGATGTAAATAGGCACACTGTAAATATCACATATATTTAGACAAGTGGTAGCAGCTATATTGAAGAACTCCGAAATATCAGATCACATTTAACAGACCGCATATCTTTCATTCAGAAAAACTCTGCAGAGCACCATCTACATAGGGAAAACACAGGTCACTGACCAACACATCCCTAAAAAAATATTTTGAGAAGACACAATAAACTTACTATAGAAATGCCCTTTGCAATCTCGTTCTTAACTCTGTTTCTAAGCAGAAAAAAGATCAAATATAACCAGAAAAAAGAATACAGTAGCAGCAGCTAAAAAACTGAGATGGATGTATCCATCATGGCACTACCTTTTATATACCTGCCCAAAGAATTTGTAAGTAAAGATCTAATGGAAACTCTATATTTTCATCAATGACAGACAGCGAGATCAAGTGCACCCTCAGCAAGTTTGCAGATGACACCAAGCTGAGTGGTGCAGTTGACATGCCTGAGGGATGGGATGTCATCCAAAGGGACCTGGACAGGTTGGAGAGGTAGGCCTGTGTGAACCTCATGAGGTTCAACAAGGCCAAGTGCAAGGTCCTGCACCTGGGTCGGGGCAACCCCCGATATCAATACAGGCTGGGGGATGAGGGGATTGAGAGCAGCCCTGCAGAGAAGGACTTGGGGGTACTGGTGGATGAAAAGCTGGACATGAGCCAACAATAGAATGTGCGCTTGCAGCCCAGAAGGCCAACCGTATCCTGGGCTGCATCAAAAGAAGCGTGGCCAGCAGGTCGAGGGAGGTGATTCTGCCCCTCTACTCTGCTCTGGTGAGACCTCACCTGGAGTACTGCGTCCAGCTCTGGAGCCCTCAGCACAAGAAGGACATGGAGCTGTTGGAGCGNGGTGGTTAAGCACTGGAACAGGTTGCCCAGAGAGGTAGTGGAGGCCCCATCCCTGGAAACATTCAAGGTCAGGTTGGACGGGGCTCTGAGGCAACCTGATCTAGTTGAAGATGTCCCTGCTCACTGCAGGGGGGTTGGACTAGATGACCTCTAAAGGTCCCTTCCAACCCAAAGCATTCTATGATTCTATGATTCTCTGCCCTGCAGAGAAGATCAGTTTTGTGAAAATGCATTACAGAGTACACTGAAAATGGTTGCATACTTGGAAACCAGTTACTTTCTTAACAATATACTGATAATAGTATTGCCCTTTAAAAATGTTTCAGATCAGTGAGAGCAAGAGATTACTGCTTAAATAGATTTGATTATAGCAAGCAAAACTTACAGCTTAATTATATGAGGATGTCTGAAGAGTTTGAGGTTCTGAATTTCCCTGCGGATTTTTCCTACAACATCAAGGCTGCGAATCTTCTGGCGATTCAGGATCTTCACTGCAACTTTATGCCCAGTTAACTCATGTTTGCCAGCTGCAAGGAACAAGGAAGTATTTAGTCACAAGTTCTCAATTGCTCTGTAAGACATTAATTGGACCATTTCAACTATAGCCAAGAAATACCACAGTTAAGATGTTAGTGTTCCACATATCCCCATTATCTTTGGGGAGGTTGAAAACCAGATGGCACATCATTTCTTCTGCCCTACCCTAATTCCTCCCACAATTCTATCATTAGAAGATAAATTGGATATGTAGGAACAAACCTTAAACCTAACCCTCAGAAGCCTTGCAGCATGACTACGTTTTTGCACTACTGCAAACAAACAAAACATTTTACATCACAAAACACTGCCATCCTTTTAATCAGGGAGACCATTTTCTTTCCCTGTACAAGTCACTCCAAGCTTTTGGCTCACTTTGTAACCTACTCAGACATTCTCTCCTACAGCTCTTCTACTTTATCTGCAAGGATTGCTCTTACTAAAGAAATCATTGCTATCCTTCCCTCAAGAATCCCGTTTCAGCAATTACTCTGAATTACTGCTAAGATTATCTGATCAGTTTACTTGAATTATTTATCTGTCCTTGGGCATTCTGTGCAGTAAACACCAGGGCTTTATTATATAAGTGGCAAAAGTTATATGAAATGCACAAAATAAAATCCAATAGTAACCATGAGAAGCAATGCAAACACACAACCTCTTATACTCGTTTTCTTTCCTACTTCTAGGAGAATTTCATTTTTCTTTCAACAGGGGAACTTGAAAGTGTAAAACATTTCCTAGACAGTTACCCCTCTTAAATTCCTTAATTTTGCAGGTGCTATTTGAAGTAGCCACAACAGAGTTGCTAAGAATATTTTTCTTAAACCCAACATTTGATCACAGATAAGCCACAGAAGATAAGTATCTCTTCGACTAGAAGGCTTTGCTATCTGCATTGGTTTCTGCATGCAGTGATTTAACACTACTAATATCGTAACTACATCACTTTTATCCACCACCCTGAATCCTACCTTCTGAAGACAAGCCAGATTCCAGGGACACCTACATGGTTCATCCTTGTCCACTTGAATGGACATTAGTAACAGACCTCTGCTGAACACAGTACTCATTTGTCTGAGTGCCTCTCCTCACTTGAAAATTTAACTAAGCCCCAGGCTTCAAGCTTTATTTAAATATATCCATGGGAAGCTGTGATAAACAGCAGTGATCCACAAAAAAAAAAAAAAAAAAAAAAANATTCAACAGATAATTTTGACAGGATTAGCAAACACCTATCAATCTGTAAATCTCATTCCCAACACAAGACTTTCCTGCTGCCTTTGACATCTATATTCAGCTAAAAACCAATGCAAGTGAAAAGAAATTCTTAGAGAGACAGAGATAACTATAAGCATCTCCAAGTGATTTTTCTTACAACAAAAAAGATGACCACTGTGTAAAATAAAGCAGTTTGTCTAAACTCCTGTAGGGAAGTAAGTAGTGGATCATCCAAGACCCTGAACCATCATGATGCAGTGGTGAGAGGTCTTTTGTACCTAAGAATACAGAAAGGCTCCACCTGCAAGGTGAAAGAACACATCCCCTCATTCAGAGGAGCCATTACCTTTTAGGTCACAATAACCAAAATGCTGGACGTGCATGTTTGCACTGCTGAGGAATGCAGGACAAAGCCAACATTCATCACAAGTTTTAGAAAGACCACAAAGCAGTGATAGACAAGTGCCTAGAACTGTAAAGTCACATCACCTACAAGAATTATTTGCTTTCAATCAGATCTACAATTAAAGCAATTACATCCCCATTTTTTCCTTCAGCTCAAGTGTGATTGAGATTTTAAAGGAACCCAACAAATTATATCACTTATATCCAAACCCTAAGGAGTAATGAATCACTAACATAAAATACTAGAAAAGAAACTATTCCATTCAAATTAAAGTCTTTGCCTATCAATAATGTGATCTGAGGTAAGCCAGAAGTATTTAGAAAAAAATCTTTAGTCAGCAAGTTAAAATTTAACATTAATTTGTTAGTAAGAAACAGCTGCTTAGAAACTAACCAAAAAATCAGACACATTAATCTGCATCTTCCTTTGGTTTACAAAGTACTAAGTTAAACACCTCCTTAAATGTAAGTAGCATGTACATTTGAGCAATTCTATAGCTTAGCATATAAATATTCAGATATCCAGTTCTGACATGCATTGTTATAAAGTTTCATTTATCAGCAAGTTTGTTTCATTTCCGATTTGTCAGTCTACCTTAGATGAAAACTGGAATTAGAACTCAGAAAAACATTAGAAGGTCATTTATTAGCTACAACATTCTACATTCAATATGCAAGGCACATAAGAAGAGTTTATCAAACCACATTTTCCAAAGTAATTAAACAGTAACATTTGCAGTTGACTAAAACCAATTCTAGCCATCACAGCCTTCAAGATTGTGTGCCTCAAGCCTCGATTTTATTCATTGACTGGGAGAAAACAAGCTTTTCTGCTTCTTCAGTTGTTTGCCAACTTCAAATAAATTATCGAAATGAAAACACAGTGTGGTTTTGTGCAGGTGCAAAAAGATCCCAAAAAGCCTGTTCACTTGCTCAAGACTTTTCAAATTGAATGGCTATTTTCTTCGGTAATTTTTGCCCCCCCATTTTTTTTTTTTTATTCAATTTAAGATAATATCAAATTTAGATTTTTAAGATACGAGTTTCCATTAGCCATCTACTTCATGAAATAAAACCGTCATCTTGGATATGATCCACTGAGTATCTATTAGCACTGTTCAGCTACCACAAGTCACATACTTTAAGTCTTAAACTATGTATTCTTTTCAGAAATCTTTCAGTCTTCCCAGACAAAAGTAATCTTAACTTTGCTGCATAATGTAATAGCAAATATAAGTTTTTCCACGTGCATTTAATAAGGATAAAAAGTTGTCTTTTTTTCTACTGTAAAGTGGCTTTGCAGCTTTGTTATTGTTTGCGCACTATCACATTAGAACTAAACTGTTAATTCCAAGGAGAAAACATACTGAACTATTACTATGGTTTTAAGTTAAGTCTTTATCCACATGCCATAAGAACTTATTGTATGATGAAGCAGTTCAAGGTATCTGGTATCAGCAAAACAGCAGACACTAACTGGTAACAGACCACTGACTACTTTTGAATTCAGTATAAAGACAGAACTGAAAGCGAGACCTCAGATGATAACATCATGTAGAAAAGAAGCCAGTGTTATCTTTACAAAAGCTACTTTGTATTACCTCAACAGAAGTTTTACCTATGAAGGGGAAGGCTCACAAATAAGAAGTAATCAAATATATATATATTTATGTTAGTCACCCTAAGCCTCAATGAGCTATCAGTCCTTCAAAAGAATCACTGCAAAAAGAAGTTCCCTTTACAGGCCTAACATTTCCCTATATTTCTTTATTCTTTGATAATGCCAATTGCCTTCAAGCTTCACTATGGCTATGCATAACATCAAGATTTCCAAGACAGTCTCAAAGCAGTAATGACTTGTTTTAACTGTTCAAGTGCAGGAGCAACAGTCTCTAAACTCAGTTCACCAGGTCTTCAACTGGAAGAGAAAACAGATCACAAGGCCATTCAGAATAAATAAAACATTCTTATGAAAGACAGGTACCAGTCATGAAGGCTGTAGAAAAGAGCTGAACAAGCATATGCTGTGTTTAATGAAGCATTTCTGTCATATACCAAAAAGCCAACCCAAAGCTCAGAGGAATATAGTCATTAAAAATATGAGCTAAGCAAATGTTTTCACCAATATAAAAAAGTTACTGCTGTGCAAAGGCATATTGCTGCACAACAACATTAGATAGCAAACTGATCTTCACTGTCCATTCCCAGGTCTCTTACCACTGCCAAATATTGTATATTTACAATCTTCATTAGTACCCTCATTTTCTCAGTACAAATCACTGGAAGCCTGACTACTCTTCCCTTTATGAAAGCTAATTTTATTTCAAAAAATATCTGGAAATGAAGTTTGCATTTGGTTTCAGCAGGAAACATCAGTTGTTTTTTTTGTTTGGTTGGGTTTTTTTTTTTTTTTTTTTTTTTTAAACACACATAACTGATTTAGGTTCAGTACTCTCTTTTACCCCACAGCTTTTTACTTCTGTGGTATTTCAGCTTTGCTTGGATATTGGCTAGAAACAGCTGTCTTCTCCAAGACTGCCCATCTGAGGCACAGTCAGATGAATTGAGTCAGTCAGTAGTTAATTCAGGCTAGTACAGCCAGATGAACAGTTAAACTGGAAAAACATCATATCAGTAACAGTTATCTGAGAGGGTAAAAAGGTAAGTAGCAAGATGAAGTCATCTGACAGCTACCTTGACAGCAGGAGACCTTTAAGAATTATTAAGTAAAGCACTGGTTTTCCAACTCATCTTTTAGGGCTGTCACCACCGTTAAAATTAAAGACCCACTTTCAAGAAGCCATATGCCTGACCCTCTACATCACATGAGCTCTCAAGGAAAACCCTAACTGAATAAAAAAAACTTTAAAAATTGTTACAGTTTTTCCATTGTCAATTGATGAAACCATATCAGTCACCATAGAAGGAAAATGCTAAGGAAAATGCTGAGGATTACAGGAAAACAATCACAGATCTGGTATTAAATGAATAAAACGTGCTCAGGAAGAAAACTAGTGCATCACAGATAAAATATGCCCTTTATGAAGTACAGCTAGAGCAAGACAAAACCAACATAGTACATAATCTAGGGACAAGATAATAAAACTTAAACAATTTGTTTATGGAAACAGAGTATTAGTCCATGAACACTAACACTTGTTTCCAGTTCCTAAATAAATTCCCAGACCACTTAAGGAAGGCAATTCCATATGCAGAATGATGCTGCATTTTACCACAAGGTGATTTCTCCCACCACTCTTAAAAAAAATTATATTCATACATGCATGTGTGTACTCTTCACGTGATCAATAGCTACAAAGCAGCCTAAAAGAACACCCAACTTCAACCAAATAAGGTAGACAGAGGGGTATTATGGAAATAGAGCAGTAATAAAACTGACAACTCTTTTTTCCAATTAAGTGTTTCAATAAGGCAGATTATTAGCCCTTCAAGCTAATTGTATTTGATGAAATATTAATAGGAGTGACATTCAATAACATGTTAAAATTATAACAGTAGCTCCACCAATTGACCATCTTTCAAGGTTTCAACTCCAGACACATTTTTGCCAATACAGATAAGAACAGGAGCAGTAGAGCAAACAGCACGCTCTGAAACATAAGAGGAAACATATTAGAACATTTATGGGTATGCCCACCTTAGTTTTGTGCAGTGCACTGGAAAAATAAGTCATCTTTGACTCCTCCCCTCAACCATGTAGTCCCTCCATGAGGAAAGAGAATCTGATTCCCGTCTTCTCCCTTATCTCCTTTCCTCTCTATTTAAGGAGGCATCANTTCCACTGCTTTCCTAGATATTCTTAGAGTCAAATATATTCCTATTTTCTATAGCATGCCAGAAGTTCCTTATTAACAAGCAACTTCCAGGTAGGATTTAGTTCTACTATTATGCAGAGCGCTATCCATGACATCACTGTTTCAATTTCGAGAGGGAAATCTATGCTCTTCACCCACTTTCTTCAGTCATACAAACAGATGCCCATAATCTGATGCTACTTCTGGGAGGAAGAATTTAAACTAAAGGGAGGTAAATTTGAAGTGAAACATGGTAACAGACTGCTGAAACATCAGTAATTTCTTCAGAACATGCCTATAGTTGAAAGAGCTTGTGCAGAGAACATACAATAGGAACATCTACACTGAAAAAAGATATCATGTTAAAAGCCAGCTAGCACGTTAGATACAACAGTATAAGATAGGGTTTTTTTTACTGGTTATACTGGTACACGAGCAATCCATTAGGTTAACCATTAAAAAAAACCCACAACTTATTTTAAGAATACAACCTGAGTCTAGTCTAACTCATTTGTGAAACAATGTTTTCAAATTGCATACCCCAATATTTCAACAATTCTCACAAACAACACAGCAGGAACAGTTTCAGATAACACAGAGTTTTTTCACCTGTGGTGAATAGCATCAAGGGAGAGTTTAATTTCTATTTTATTTCTACTAGGCTTCAAGTTTGCTGCACGGCATCTGTACCCCTACTTGGAAAAGTTGTTTAAGTCTGAGCTGAAAAAAAAAACTTTGATAACCACAGGTCAACTGTTTTTAGTGCAAAATCTTTCCATATCTGTGTGTCAGCTGTGTTGCCAGTTAATCCAATAATCTCAGGCCCATCTTGTTATGTTTATTTCTCCCCTTGTGGAGGGAGAAAGCTTGCTTTCCTTATAAGTGCATCAAGTATTAGTATTTGTGCAGCAAAACGTACAGACAGCTCAAGAATCAAGAGTGCCTACTTTCATTACATATCCAGTGATGTTTTAAATAAACGCAGCGTAATTAGCTTCCAAGAATTATTTCCATAAATACAGAAGAGAAGGCTTTTGCTCCTCCAGCGATTACTTCCCGCTGCAGAACTGCAAGTCCCATCCCCTGAGAAGTCAGCTAATACAACTCCTCTTTCCTGAAAGACGTTCACAGCATACCAGGCGCTATTTCCATAACAACACGCTCGGTCAGCGACACTCAGACCGTAGCCCCAGGCCCCCACCCTGCAGCCAACGCGGCTAGGGCCGAGGCTCCAGCTAACGGCCCGTGAAACGCCTTCTCGCAACTGCCCCGACGACATGTCAGCCCTGCAGTCACTCCCCCCGGCCCCTCTCCTACCGCCCCCGTTGACCCACGACTCACCCGGCTCGGCGGATACGGCAGGGCAGCGCCCAACAGCTGAGGTTTCCCAGCGCCACCCCCAGTGAAGCTCAGACACCCCCCCACACACACACTCTGAGCGTGAGACAGAGCGGGGCCAAGCCCAGGCTAGGGCGGCGGCGCGGCCCGGCCCCCACACGCCCCCCAGCCCCGGTCATGCCTCGACGGCCGCCTGACCCCAGCCCTAGGGGACCGGCCGCTGTAAGGCGACCATAGGCGGCCGCGTCCCTCAGCCGGCAACGGAGACTCCGCTGCTCAGCCCGACACACCCGCCCGGCGCGCTACCCCCCCCCGCAGCCCGACTGGGCCACGCCGCTCCGCGGGGAAGGCAGCGGCCTCACTACCCGACACTCACCCTTGACTTTGCCGAAGGTACCAACACCAAGCGTATCACCCAGGATATAATGACCAATCTTCACCCGCCCGTACTCATGCTTCTGTTTATCCGCCGCAGCCATCTTGAGCCAAGGACCGAGTCTGCGCATAGCACGCACTAGCGGAGGAGGAGCAACCACGCAACGCCCGCTCGCACCGAAACCCGGAAGTGAACCCCACACTTATCGCTTTCCCCGCTCTCCCCGGGGACAAACCATTGCTGTTCGGGGGAAAGGGCTGGGTCGGCTCAGCGGCGCCCCGAGGGGTGCGGCTCCTGCAGGCGTGCCCTGCCGGTGGGGCGAGGCGGTGGAATGGGAGAAACAGCCCCCGAAGGCTGCAGGGTGGAGTGAGGGGGCCGGGGCGTTTTTACACCATCACCTCCCCCGAGGAGCACTGCGGACTCACCCGGATTTCGGGACCGGGGGGGAAGGCGGGCGCAGGGCGCTTCTCAGCGGCAGTGACGGTTCCCCTCAGCGCCGGCGCGGTGTGAGGGGCTGGCCTGGGCCCACTGGTGTCGGAAGCGGCACCGCCTCGAAGCTGAACCTCCCCCGTGTTGCTGGCTAGCACCGCCATCGCCCGCGGGGCCTGTGCCCGCAGATAGCGAGAAGCTAGGGCTAAGCGCTCCCCGCAGCACGGGTTGTCCCTCTTGATGCCAAAGCGAGGAGATGCGTCGAACATATGTGTACTTTTAATTGAGCAATCGTGCTATATCGTGGTTTAACCCCAGTTAGCAACTAAGCACCACACAGCCGCTCGCTCACCCTCCCCCGCCCCGGTGGGATGGGGGAGAGAATCAGGAAAAAAAAAAAGGAAAACTCGTGGGTTGGGATAAAGGCAGTTTAATAGGACAGCAAAGGGAGAGAAAATAATAATAATGATAACAGGGTATATAAAATAAGTGATGCACAATGTAATTGCTCACCACCTGATGACCAATGCCCAGCCAGTTCCCAAGCAGCAATCACTGCCCCCCAGCCAACTCCCTCCAGCTTATATACTGAGCATGATGTCATATGGTATGGAATACCCCTTTGGCCAGTTTGGGTCAGCTGTCCTGGCTGTGCCCCCTCCCAGCTTCTTGTGCACCTGGCAGAGCATGGGAAGCTGAAAAAGAAAGTCCTTGACTAGGGTAAGCACTACTTAGCAACAACTAAAACATCAGTGTGTTATCAGCATTCTTCTCATCCTAAATCCAAAACATAGCACTATGCCAGCTACTAGGAAGAAAATTAACTCTATCTCAACTGAAATCAGGACAATTACTTAAATTTCAATTCTAAAATAAAATGAGGCCCTTAGCTTTAAAAATGGTAACATTAAAAGGTATTTGACATTGACTAACATAAACTCACCAACTTTTTACTTTGTGGCATATTTTATTCACCAACACTCTGCCTCCCATATCCCACAGAAGAAAAATAGTAAGCATCAGGGCCAGACACTGTTTTATTGAAAATGTTTTCTGTAGAAGGCCAGTTAGTAGATTCACATCTGAGAAACCTCCAGTGGTGCCCTTGAAGAAACCACACAAGATAGAACCAAGAACAGTTGATAGAAGCCACAGAAATACAAAACCAAGCATGTAAATAAAAACAAAAGTTCAGTTCCAGGAGTTTAATGCTGTTCAGTAGGATGTATTTGAACTAAGTGATAGTTGGGACCATCTGCAACTACTTGAGTCAGCAAAAAGTCTGAAATAGTCTACCAGTATTTCCAGGATATATGGGGAATATATAGTAAGAATGCACCTATTTGATAAAATAGCTGAAAACAGTTCCTATAAGTGTACCTGAGCAGATGACAGGATTCCAGTAATTAATTACATTTCGAATTCTAAAGAGAGGTCAGACCTTTATAGGCCCTAGTCCATAACAAACGTATCAAGGCATGCAAGGCTGCATGGGCTTTTCCCCCTGTTATTGCTTACTGTTAGTAAAAACAAAATACAAGCTGAGACCACTAACATTTTTTTCTTCAGTTATTGATCTGTTGGGTAAGTACATTATTGCAGTCAGGTGGGAATCAGGGTTTGAGTTTTGCTTTTATTTTTTCCCTTTTCTTTTTCTCCATCTTCCCGTAAAATGCTTGTATTTACAAAACAAAGTGGCCTAATACTCAGGCGAGATACAGCCCCACCAACTGGTCAGTGATTGCTCTTGCTTTCCTCCAGGCTATTGTAGACTGGCTGGGTTAAGTCCAGTACAGAAGAAAGGTAAAGTTACAGTATCTCTATAACAGTACTTAGCAAGGGGCACTGGCTCCAAGGTAGAGGCTGTGTCTAATGTCTCAAGCATTTCAGCACTTATCTAACGTATCTAAACGCTTACATTCTGTATAGGATCCTATCTATGGCTTTGTGGAAAGGCTAATCTGAAACATCGTAGGAAAAGCAGTGTACTTTTAAAAATACACACTTAGGATCTACAGTTTAGCACTACACACTGATTTGATTTAGCTGCTTTGGCAAATTGAAAAATAAATTATATATTGGTCCATGCATGTTAGCTAGCTATTTATTCACCATTTTCTCCTTGGAGCATCACCCAGTGGGCAACATGCTTTCTGTTTTAACAGGTCCATTCCCTTTTGTGGCCCCTTTTGTTTCATCAAGATTCTCCTCTTCATACTTTCTAGAAGGTGCTTATGGATTTTCACAAGTTTTGATTCATTGTTCTATTGCAAAGTGTATGAGCTTTCATGTGTTAATGTGTTCTTGTTGTGTTCCTTTTATGGTCTTTCCTCATTATACGTGGAAGAGGGAGAGTGTTATAGTCAGGGTAGTAACCAGCGATTTCAGAAGATATGCTTTCAAATACCTGTCCTGTTCTTGAAGACGTGGCATCCCAAAAATCTTAGTCTCAATTCCTCTTTTGTAACTCATATCTGGTAATATTTTGCTGCTTCAGTGCAGTATTGTAACAACTGCAACAGCGATCGCTTGAAACAGTTGCAGTGGTATTTACTGATACAGTAGGCAACATACTGTACCTGGTGCCATGACTACAGTGATAAAAAAATTTGTGGATACTATCCTTCAAAGTCCAAACCTCCCTGTAAGAGGAAACGGAGTATTCAGAAAGTTCCCGAAATAAAACTCTAGTGTCTTGTTTAGTTTTCTTAAATGTTCTTGAAGTTTCTGAGATTGGTTCA
>VYZW01000729.1:5905-23860 GCA_013401315.1 Balaeniceps rex
CAACCCTAGCACTTGCAGAGGTAGTGCAAACATTAACAGTGTCCTGTGTATGAGTGCCTTAGCCACAAGCAGGTGCTCTTCCACACAACAGGAGAGAAGTCAATATCCAGTGTTTTACACACTCCTAAAGTTTAGCACATGCCAGCCTGGAAGACCGAATACATAAGAAGATCCAGAGGATTTAAGTCAGCTAAGTCCCAAGAGCCTAAGTCTGAAAGATCAAGCACTGCTGATGTACCAGATCAAGGCTGAACTCATTTGCCATTGTGATTTACTACAAAACAGCATTAAATACCTGGCAGCAGTTAGTATTTATGCAGCTAANCATGTTTATTCATAAACTCGAAGTCTGAAAACAGATCTCAATTAGCATAGGAAAGAACAGTGTGCCATCTTCCTATCCTGAGTTTGTAATGCTCAGAAGGACTGCTGTAAGAGCTGGTATGCCCTACCCCAGGCAGGCTCAAGTCCACATAAAAAGACAAAGCAATAAAAAGGGCTTCATACCTCAAACACCTTTCAGATTTGAAATACCTGCCAGAGTGTACCGTACCTTGTGAGTCAGAGGCCAAGTCTTGTTCTCAGTGCAGTGATCTACAAGTCTTGTCACCTCAGATGGATTCTCATCACATACTTTTACACCAATCTCAGCTTTGATGGGCTGTTATAACACAAACTAAGATGCTAGTCATGATTCAGCACTGTTTGTTCTGTCTCTTATCCTAGCATAACAGAAGGCTCACATGGAAGAAACAAATTGGGTTCCTACTTCTAAAAATCTTCATTCCTTCCCAGCCTCATATTTTTATTCAGCCTGAGAACATGTTCAAGAGACACCCACATTTACTGCAGTGCTTCAGAATTGGTTGCAAGCATCCTGATTACTAATGCTTAACACGTTCTCTGACTTCACTTACATTAAGGTGTGCCACATGGCCCTAGCATCCCACCTGGAGTTCTTTGCTGTGAAAGCACAGAAGAATCTAGCATTTAATAATCAACCCTAAAACCAAGAAACCAGGAATGCACATTACTTTATATTGCTCAACACAAGTAGATTAAAGAAGTAGCAAACTTCCCAAGCTAATTGGTATCATCTGAGAATGTAAAATACTTGTAAGTTTGCCTCCCATCACAAACCAGCAACTTATTTGCCTTTCACTTGTCACAGTCCATTGGCAGCTGTTTGTAAAATCGTATTTTGACACCTGTTTGATACTTGACAGAGGCAAGGGTTTTTTTGTTTTGTTTTAAGGAAGTGTCCACAGCTAACCACGTAGAACTACAAAACCTCAGTGCACTCAATTGACAAAGCAGCAAGGTGGCTAATGGTAACTTGCATCATTTCCCAGTGCACCAGCTCCAAAATACATAAGGCCCATCAGCACTCAGTAGTATTCCTCAGATTTAAGATAGCTGGTATGAAAGTACAGTAGGCTATTACTTCAATGTTTAGGTATTTTGAGGTATCCTGGTAGAATAACCATTTACTTTGTTTCCATTGCCTCTGACAGAGAAATATAACGAATTCTAACAAATAAACCTAGGCTTTGATTTTAGCTTTCACAAACAGTCTGCAGGAAGCTTCCCAGTCATTTACTACATTACAAAAAACTTCCAAGAGATTACGTATTAGATGATGAGCATTTAAGAAAGTAAATGGGAACAGATTTGTGACATCAACGGGGACCTGAAGAAGAAAGCTTCACTGTGGACTTGCACAATGTCTTACAAGCCCTAGTCTTCAGAAAACTAAGCCTGTTCAGAGTAAAATCTTGTGAGCCCTTTCTTTTCACTATTATTTTAGTCATTCCTGAACATTATCAAACACATATTAATAAATAGTTTCAGACACCTTATAAAGGCTTCGGGACTGCCTCTCTCAATGCAGGAAGCCAGGCTCTGGGCATCAGATGCTTTGAATTGCTTTTGGCTCTGGAACTGGAAGGGCCAAACCAGCCAGCCCAGATACTCCTTCCTAGAAGTAAGAAAACACCAACATGCTGTCTGGATGATGGCCCAGCCAACTCCAGCAGGGTAGGACACAGGCCGAAAAAACCACCCGCCCAAGATCTTTTTCCAGATTTCCCCTACTGTCTTACACAGGGTTGTATTGCACATACACCAGGTTGCTGGAATACAGACTTAATGACAACACTGTTAGCTCTCTCCTTGCCTAGGCAGAACTCTTACAACTAACTTGAATAATCAATCTGCAGTATTCATTCTGGAAGCCCTGCAAGATATTTAGGAAAGATAGAGGAAAGAAGCCAACGAGATGTCCAAAGCACAATGCTTTATATCTTGTACCTGTGCTTTATATCTTGTGCCTGCTACTACTGTAACCAGTCACCAGAATAAACTCAGGCTACCAGAGGAATAATTAGTACCAGGCTGAGCTGATGCCCTTTTCACCCTTAAAAGGAGCTTCTCAAATGCTCAGAAACTGGATTGGCCAGGTTTTGCTCATACTTCATAGATTAGCAATGCAGAAAAAACTTCACTGGGTTCAGAATGAATCCAGATTACTAAAACAAGGAAGAATATTATCTAAGCGTGGCATCTGCAGCAGAATCAATCAAAATGCATGACAGCAACATCAGTACTGTTCTCCTGCAATGCCAAGTGAGACCTTTTTCTACATGTGCATTCTGCTTTCATTTTCTTAACTGAGTTACTGACAGCTCTGACCAGACCCTGGAAAATCTGCTAGGTTTTTTTTATTAAAACCCATGGAAGGTTTTCATGAGGATCTTCAGCGGGGAGGCATGCTCTACTGTTCTGCCTCCATACCCAGTTTCTCCTTTTTTAACCACCTTTGAGCTGAAACAGCTTTCTCTACAGAGACTGAAACTGCAGATAAATGAGCATCACTGACCTGTATAGGAGAGGCTAATAAAATGCGAAGAAACAATCTTCAATTACACGTGGGACGCAGATGAAAATGGAAAACGCTATACTGAAATGGAATTTCTTTTTTCACATCCTACAACAACCTCTGCTCCCAGATGAATGGTTTCTTAACCCAGAGGTCCTCCCACTCCAGCACTGTTCCAGCACTGCAGACGGAAAAGCGTTTGGAAGAACTCCAAAACCCACACCAGTTGCTTCAATTAAAAAAGCAAATACAACCACAAAAATACTTCCTCTTTGTTGAGTTGTACACACAAGGTTAAAGCAGCCCAGGTAAGTATTCAAAGGCTGAAAGGTGTCACTTTAGCAAATAATTTACACAATCTGTTTACCAAGACAGGGCTCTGGACAGGGAAGCACAAAGCTATGCTGGGCTTGCCAGAGCAGTGAGTGTGTAAACTGAAATTCTTTAACACAGATCATGTCTAACAAATGGACTAATATTTCCACTCAGCAGAATTTTTGTTATTGACCCCTTTGAGACTGCAATATTTTTAGCACAAGATAGGCCCAAGCCAAAAGAGAAAAAACTTTTCTACAAATATGTCTGATTTAGGCTTCTGTAATGTCACGTGTCACAAAGTTGTTTACACTTTTCCATAGTATCAAAGTACACTCGAGATCATATTATGAGTTAGAGCAAGCCTAAAAATAGTTACTGTACTGAGACTACTCACTGCCTTCAAGAGAACTGAACTCTTCTACCTTTTCTATCAAGTTCATCTTATATCTTTGCTTGATAGGTTAACCACAGCTCTACGGACAGATTTCTCACTACATTTCAGGGACTGGTTAAGTCTTCTTCATCTAATTAGAGAAACTATGCTATACAATAACATCTGACTTTCTACCTAGTAACCCCCTGCTGATATGGAAAAGCTGCATTTGTCTTCAGCCGTCAAATCCAATTGTGAATTTCATCAGTGACCTGCTGTAACTCCAAACTTCCTGATCCAATATTTTAAAACAGAAGCACATAATTTCATAGTACTTGGAGATGGCCCCCATTCCCATTTTGAGGATCCATGGCACAGTGCAGTTCAGGAACCAAATCAATCATGACAAACATATCACACGGTCTCCACAAAAACTACACTAAACTTGCCACCGGATGTAAATTTCCTATTTATAGGTACTGTGAACCAGCTACAGGATAAAATCATTCACTAATTTTAAGAACATGTTGGAAATGTAAAAAATTTACTTTATTAGCTCAATACATGCCAAACAAGTCCATTAAAGGTCTCATGACAGTTATCAACAACATCCCTCAAAGTCATTTGTTTTAAGCTGTATCATTGGCAGTAAATTAAGACCTATTCCAGTGTTACCTCAAATTAACATCAACAAAGCAACTTGTCCCATTTGCCTTTCCCAGACACGAAACACAGCATTCCATTTGGCTGTAATACCCCTACTTCTCCAACATTTAATACTTCTAGCTCCTTTACCAAGACAATCTCAACCTGCTCCTCACCTGCCCATTTAAAACCAGAAAACAAAGATGAGTGTCTAGACAGGGGAATCGGGCAGCGTTTTCATTAGTAAAAAGGAGAAATACTAAAAATACATAGAAGAGTATCTGAGGAAGTGTTGTTTGGTTCTGTAGGCAGTTTCAAATCTACTTTTTCTACAAAGAATCAACAATTGTGGATTAAGTGGTCTACTTCATATACAACAGATTTTTCCAAAACTACACAAACTAGTAGACTAAAGGGAAAAGGACTGGCTACAGGTAAGTAGCAGGTAGTCAGTTTTCATAGTGGAGGAAGCTACCATAAATTACTGTAATACCTGTTATGTTCAACATTGATAAAGTTCTTAAGGTTAGCAAGGCAACAATGCCAAGATTATAAAGCTATTCAAGAAGCCTAAAGCAAGTCTGATTACGAAGACCAGAAGCGTCTTACAATACTGAAATTTCATCTACTGTTTCACTGCCCATTTGTTATCCATGCATGTTGCACTAACCAGGGGGGAAAACCCTGAATAAGGACTTGCAATGATGCACACCAACCTAGTTATCTCTGCTGATGAAAGATACTGAAGTCATTGTCATTACTACACTGAGAACGAGGCAGTGAGCAAGAGATGTTAGAACAGAGCCAATCTTAAAAGGGATCAGGAACAAATAGAATATATGCTGCTGTTACGAGCCATGCTATGTCCACTACATGACTAGTAAGAGGACAGGGAGGTGATTTGAGACAGCCAGCATGGCTTCACCAAGGCCAAGTCCTGCCTGACTAACCTGGTGGCTTTCTATGATGGAGTAACTGCATCAGTGGGCAAGGGAAAAGCAATGGATGTCATCTATCTGGACTTCCAAAAAGCCTTCGACACGGTCCCCCACAACATCCTTCTCTCTAAACTGGAGAGATATGGATTTGATGGGTGGACTGTTCGGTGGATAAGGAACTGGTTGGATGGTCGCAACCAGAGGGTAGTGGTCAACGTCTCGATGTCCAAATGGAGATCGGTAACAAGTGGTGTCCCTCAGGGGTCCGTACTGGGACCACTGCTGTTTAATATTTTCATCAACGACATAGACAGCGAGATCGAGTGCACCCTCAGCAAGTTTGCAGATGACACCAAGCTGAGTGGTGCAGCTGACACGCCTGAGGGACGGGATGTCATCCAAAGGGACCTGGACAGGCTGGAGAGGTGGGCCTGTGCAAACCTCATGAGGTTCAACAAGGCCAAGTGCAAGGTCCTGCACCTGGGTCGGGGCAACCCCCGATATCAATACAGGCTGGGAGATGAGGGGATTGAGAGCAGCCCTGCGGAGAAGGACTTGGGGGTACTGGTGGATGAAAAGCTGGACATGAGCCAGCAGTGTGCGCTTGCAGCCCAGAAGGCCAACCGTATCCTGGGCTGCATCAAAAGAAGCGTGGCCAGCAGGTCGAGGGAGGTGATTCTGCCCCTCTACTCGGCTCTGGTGAGACCCCACCTGGAGTACTGCGTCCAGCTCTGGAGCCCTCAGCACAAGAAGGACATGGAGCTGTTGGAGCGGGTCCAGAAGAGGGCCACAAAAATGATCCGAGGGCTGGAGCACGTCTCCTACGAGGACAGGCTGAGAGAGTTGGGCTTGTTCAGCCTGGAGAAGAGAAGGCTGCGGGGAGACCTTATTGCAGCCTTTCAGTACTTAAAGGGGGCCTATAGGAAAGATGGGGACAGTCTTTTTAGCAAGGCCTGTTGTGACAGGACAAGGACTAATGGTTTTAAACTAAAGGAGGGGAGATTTAGGCTAGATATAAGGAAGACATTTTTTACAATGAGGGTGGTGAAGCACTGCAACAGGTTGCCCAGAGAGGTAGTGGAGGCCCCATCCCTGGAAACATTCAAGGTCAGGTTGGACAGGGCTCTGAGCAACCTGATCTAGTTGATGATGTCCCTGCTCACTGCAGGGGGGTTGGACTAGATGACCTCTAAAGATCCCTTCCAACCCAAAGCATTCTATGATTCTATGAAAAAAGCATCACTGGGAGCACAGCGCTCAAGGCAAGTTATGAGTTAACGCCATACTCAAAGCTAAAAGCCAGCTTAAAATTTACAGCAGACCAGGTAATATCTCAAAATTATGAACTCGTTAGAACTGGACAGAGAATAGTCAAACATACTATATTTGAGAGATTTGATACTAGATCTGAGATACACACAGATTACCAGTGTCCACATTGCTCTTCTCCCATTACCATTTATAAGCACAGGTGGTTAGTACTCCTTTAATCATGTCTAATTTTCATTTCTGCAAGGAGGGCTGTTCTTGTGCGCTACAAAGAGTGGAGTTGTACAATACATACACAGAAGGGGAAATTTTCACTTAGCTTTTCAAGTACTTTACACCTTTGAATATTTTAAAAGACATCTGAAGGGTACCAGTGTTTTTTTAATATAAAACCATACAATTGCTGCACACAAAGCTGCTCAAAATACCTGTCTAGGCATAACATATTGCACTAATCTTTAACTAGCTCTACCCAAATTAGACCAGTAGGAGTTCATTAAAACCTAGCCAAACCTGAAGAACAGTACTCTAAGGAAAATTAAAAATCAAGTACACAAGGTCAGTGTAAACATGTTCTTTAATATCGCTGAAGATAAATTCAGAAATCCAAGTCTCAGGTGGGTTTCAAATAAATAATCATTTTGCGTAAGTGTTTACATATAAAGGGAGCTCTCAAAGCAGCAGTGCACAGTTTAGAATTCCTCCCTGCTAACACATCCCCAACAAGAGAATGTACAGTAGGTAGTGCACACTGGAAAAAAAACAATCACAACATACAGCACACTTGCCAGCTTCGATGAAACCACTGAATATGATATCGAAAAGGTGGGAGAAGCAAATGAAGGCATGCACTGCCCTTTAAAGCACCACTATTTTCCCATAGCCTTTTTACCAGCATAATACAAATAAGAAGCCTGGGAATACAAGTCATCTTTCTGCTTCTAAAATCCACTCTCAACTCAAAAGATTAACACAGCAGTGCTCTGATACAGAAAATGTATTCCTCAAACGGACATTGCAGCATAACATATCATCCCCATCCCAATTGGTCTCTACTCAGGGACACCTACTTTAATTTTTAAATTCCCCTCCAATAACTGCAGAGGTAATCGAGAAAGCTTAGAAGACAGGTAACAGTTGTTGTTTCTTGTAGATCCTGGCCCAGTGTACTGAAAAGAACCAAGACCTGACAGGCTTCAAGGAATATGGTTACCCAGCAAAATATCTGGTGTCCTATGTCACTCAAACAAAACCTTCCAAAAGTAAAAATTCTTTCTCAAAGTGAAGATTTGCCTTTCTTAAATGACTCCAATTATTCTGCCATAAAAATATGCCCAATGTGAAATTTCTCACATCAAAACAAGAAGATTTAGCAACCCAGAAAGACCAACAAGAAAAGAGATCAATTATAAATATGCCACACATATACTTGCAAAAGAATTACTGTAAATTGTTTTCTTATTTTCTCTCTGCAGATACTGGTAGGGCAGTCTTCTACTCTTTGTACTTTAGTTCAACATGCAATTGATCTGTGATAAGCATTGCAGTACTCACCATAGAAGCACATAACCTACTAGCATAAATTCCCCAACACAGTTAACCTGCTTCATTACTCATTTTTTTCTTCTCCATTTCTAATATACCTGAAAAATGTTCTGCCTCTCTCTGCTGTGAGTCAATAAAAAACTTACTATGTAATACTGCTGTGTACCTACTAAATAAATATTACAGGAGTTAAAGGATTGTTTCAATTGCTAGCCTGGCTTTGGCAAAACACAAATTGGGATAACATACACTGTACACTCCACACATTTGAGTAGGGGATGCTGCAACATTTAACAGATACAAAATAAAATAAATCTTAGATTTCTAGAACTGTCAGCACACAGGATTCCCAAGTTGTTCTGAATACAGGAGCAGGGTAATCAATTTTCAAGGAAAGCCACATAGTCAGTCAATCTGGCCAACTGCTGTTCATTTGGAATTGGAGGAACTGGAGCAGGTTCTACAAAGATAAAGCAAATGCATCATTAATGAAATTAAGAAAGCACATCCATCCGCAATATCATCCATCACAACAGTAAGGAAAAAATTAAATGCATCAGACTGTTAAAACAGTCTTATGGGGGCATATCTTAACTGTAACTCCTACCTGTGCAGCTTTAGCCGACATTACTTTTCTGTTATCTGCAACATTAAGTAGCCCAAGAGCTACTAACAGCAAAGATAGCTGTAACAAGTTCCAGTTGTTAGCAGACTCCAAATTTCCTTTTTGCACATACTGGAGTCTGAATAATGAAGACTGACAGTACTTCCACTTGACAAAAAAAGCTCCTGGAGCTCTGCAGTTGCTCCTTTGCTTACAAGTTGCTGTACTGAAGATACCAAATAAATCTACTGGGTTATCTGACTAACAAAACGCAGCAAAGTACTGCATGGGTTGCAGGAGAATGCAGTGCACATGCAGATCCTTATATAAATGCCAGCTAACCTGAGATTACAGTTTAACAATAGGTTGGAAGACAAGTGACTAAAGCCAGGGAGATAAATTAGGAATTAAAAATCAGAAATAAAAAAATAGCAGGAAAATTTGCATTTATTCTCCCTGAAGAGTTAACAGACTAGCATTCAGGATATAGTTAAAGTAGACATACTGCTTAGGGCTGCAAGTATACAACAGAGGAGGATGACAATCAAAAAGCAAGACCCCAGCTCTTGAAATTGGCTTGGAATGAAACCTGTAAATTTAAGACACTTTTGGCAACTGTGTTAGACACAGCAAGCCACCAATTCAGATCTGCTGTCACTATCTTGTGAACAATACAGACAAGAGTGTTTTGAGAATCAGCATCACAACATATTACATCTCAATCTATAGTTGAGTATAGTTCTGAGGAAAACCAGAAGATCATTTTCTTCCACAGGGAAGACTTCAGAAGTCCATGACACAAAAGCAACAAAACCTACTCAGAGTTGCTTTGTGAAGAAATTGCCTTTTCAGAAGTTTTCACCAAAATCCTTTTTGTTTTACAGGGGCTGCCTACCCCTGCTTTGAAATCCGCCCCCTTCTTCAGCTATGGAAGTAGGAACCTCAGGCACCCCTTAAAATGTGAGGGGAAGAGAAGACAGAGGGAGAAACATGTTTTCATAGCACCTGATTGGGGTTTGTTTGGGTTTTTTTTGGTTTGTGGGGGTTTTTTTTTTTTGTTTGTTTGGTTTTTTTTTTTTGGTTGGTTGGGTTTTTTTCTCCTGAGAGTGGAATGACAACATTCATTTGTCTAGGACCCAATTCCTATTTTGTGGTGCTGGTGACATTGTGTTTAGATTAACCATGCAAGTTTTAGAAACATGCAAGCAGATTACATATAAGCAGGAAGTACCTGATGAAGGAATAAATCTGTTAAAGGAAGCTTCCAGCACACCTGAAGAAAAACACAATAGAAGTTAACCCAGTGGACCAAATTTAAACAGTTCTATACATCAAGCCAAAACTGGATAAAAAGGTAATTAAAATTAAGACTGTTCATTTACTACTTTTACTTCATAGCTAAAAAGGAGAATACCCAAGGCTTAGCTGGTTAGACACAGTTTCAAAATAGATGACAACCTCCTGCCTCTTTCTTTTGCCTCTAAAATAGTTCTTGCACTCACTTTTGGGAAAGAACCACATGTAAGCAACCCTCAGTACTTGTAAGCACTGCATATTTTGCAATCAGTTCATGAAAAAAATGATCACATGCAAAAGCTTGGGACTCTGGCTGGTTATGCGCCCCGAGGGATAAATTTCAACACCTTGCCTGGCACATGTTTATAACGTTCTGGGCTCTGAACACCTAAAAATTCTGCCCATGCAAACAATATATTTTTTTCTTAGCCTAACAGATGTTGCCCTTTTAGATATGCTATGATTTGACTCCTTCCAGAGCTGCACCGTGCAGTTTAAGAACAGTCATTTAACTGCTGCCTTCACAGCTTAACATTTATTTTTGCCTCAGCCAGCCATAGACACTGCTTTAGCAAAAAAACCCCAAACAAGTATTTTTGCATGGCTGAGCTTTGCAGTAACAGATATTGTTATCAACATCATGACAGTAAAGAAAAGATCCAGTAGAATAAGTTTTAAAAAGCAAAGGAAATTATACCAACAACTTGAGCTCCTCAGAACACAAAGATCTACTAGATCTCTGCCCAAAGAATTTCTACTTCTCCTGAAAAAATCTCAGGTTCAAAATGGTATATTTTTTACTCATCTTTATTAGATTAAGACATGTCATCTGAGGTCATTCAACTTATGTTCCACTGAGTCAGAGCCAGCAGCAGAGGAGGAGCAGGAGAAATCATAACATATCCTGTCTGCTTTTGTTTAAAAAAAGTTAATTTGAGGATGTAGTTTAATCCAAACTACTTGGAACCCCAAACCAAACTCACTACATTGTATTTCCTACATTTTATAAACATTCCATGTTTTACAGCAGCATAAGTCCCATAAAAATATCTAAAAGAATATTGTGCAAAATTTTAATTAAAAACTAACACCTCATTATTACTAGAAAATGCTAAACTGCTAAACTCAGTATCTAATGAAATAACAGCTCCACCTACCTGGCTTTTTAGGCATTACCATACGAGTTGAAAAGTCTGCTTGCCAGCCCTGTTCTAACACACCTGAAAAGGCATTTTTACATTTGTAAGAACAAATCTCTTATATAATTGCTAGAAATGCAAGATACAGATGCACATTAAGACCAGCAGAAAAGCACCTCAGTACACTGCCTATATGCCACAACTCTAAGACATATTTCTTGTAAGCATTTAGACTTTTAGTTCAACAAATAAGCTCATGAAAGTGATAACAGCACATAAAACTAGGTTAACCCACTACCTTCAGTCTTCCCTCATTGCCGAATTGCTTTAACACTTCCACATATAGAAGGGGAGGATAATCAATGGTAACTAGTGGCAAATAATAAAAAAAATAAAACACTTATCCAGAACCAAGACATTTTTCTCTATTCACTGCCCCATCACTTCTCTTTATAACAGTCTCAGAGTTTGCATACATGTTCCTATTTACCATCACTTACAGCTCTCTGATCACAGTCATCTGTAGAAAAACTATTCAGTGAATAAATGCAAAGTACCTTTCACAGCTTCTTCTACAGGAAGCCCGACAAAGGCTGCAAAATCATCTGCAACTATTGAGGTATATGCCTGAGAAACCAGTCCAAAGGCCCGTCTCCTAGTTGCATCTAAGAAGAGATAAACACTGTAAGCAGACAGCAGACTAATCTCCATAACCAGGAAATCTGAGAATTTTTTTCCAATTCTAACACATTTGGAAAACCACTACCACCCTTAAAATTAGCACTTTAGAAGTTCCCCCTCCCTTCCCACAATTCGCTGAGTACCACAGTCAGCAGCCAGAGACAACAGCTTGCTCTATGCCAGGACAAAACCCCTCAGAGACCACATTTAATTTCCAAATGCAGTTTGTAGCATCTTGGATACTACCACCAGTATGTAAACCAATTTAGGAAACCACTTCCAATGGCATTCTCCATTTGCAATAAACTTGTGTGTCAAATAGTTCAGAATCAGAAAAAGAAATAATGAAAAAAGCAATTAGGCCTTTTTAACTACATCTGGTTTGATACCAAGGCATCAGCAAATCAGTTGTTTCTAAAGCTACAGAGAATTTGTTACTGCAAAATACCTTGGAGGGCTTTTTAGCAGTCTGTACTGCCCTCTAGTAGTAAGACTTTGCATGTTACTGTTGCACAGCCTATAACTAAAACATTTGTCTAAAGCCACATTTAAAAGAAAATTTTTCATAATGTTCTGAAATGCCAAGCCAAGTTCCCTAGATTACTGGTTAAAAGTCTGATAAAACTGGGTAACTAATAGTCTATTTTGCTATTACAGAACAAAACATATGGTGTATGAAATTCCAGTATGAAAGAATATACAATTACACACAATCCTAATTCAGAAAAACATTTCAGTTTGTTTCTACAAGTTTTTGTAATGAGCTTTTTATTTACACCTGATACCTAAAATCCTTTAAGTAAAACCTACAAAAACTTGGCAACAATCTTCCTGACCACTTCTGATTTTTCATAAGTAGTCATTTGTCTACTTGTCTATTTTTGTTTGAGCACACAGAAATAATTTAAGGCAACATATAATTCCATGCTACCTACACGAGTTCAATTAGTACCTCTAAGCGCTTCCATGATTGGTTGAATAGTCTCGGACCACTGATGCGCACTGATTGTTGTATAGATTCCTGGAAAGTCTCTCTGCCAGATTCTTTGTCCTACTGACCAAACTGCACCAAGTTCAGCATTTGCCTGTTGTGACAAAAAATCCCGATTAATTCAGAATCGTGTATTCTCTACAGTGACCATTCTGTATAAACCCATTTACACTCCCCTCCTTTTCCCATTGCAAGAGTATATCACAATACCTGTAATGATGAACAGACAAGCATTGGGAAATCGTGTTCTAGCAGGTTATCACTGCTGCAAGCTCCCCAATCCATCCTCTGCCAAAACTTTATCACCCACATATGTGAAGTCTGCTCACATGTCAGTTATACCAATCCAGGCAGACATACCAGCTAAAACAATCATGGAGGATAGTCTGCATACAGGCTACTGACTGGAGTTGCAAAAAGACAGGCACAGCTTATTTTCTGCTTAGAGATGCTTGCCTCTTCAGGAGAGGCTTTATAAAGTGCAGAGGCTGTTTGCACAGTGAAGGCAATTTTCAGCTTGAAATTTTGTCCTCCAATCTTGACAATAGGTCACACTCAATATGGTGCCATCCTCACTACAACTGTTCTCCCACTACTGGTTTTAAAGGCTACTTACACATCATCATTTGGTCAACTGGACTCCAGAACAGCCTGTCAGAATAGCAACCAAACACCAAACTGGGTAAAGTACTATTTTCTATTGTAAGGAGAACTGATTTGTTTCTGAAATTAAGACTCATTATTATTACTTATTACTTGACTCAATTAGTAGAAGATTCATCAACACATACACATAAGAAAATATTATGCTTTGAGGTGTAACCTTCCCAAAATAATTCATGCAATGAGTTTCCCCCACTAAGCATGATGCTTCATATGAAATGCAAGTTACACCAAAAAAGCCAGATTATTCACAGAATATTGCTGTGCAACAAATACAGCAGGTTTCAGAGAAAGGCCAAGTAAAATTTGGTCCAGATGAGTATTGACTCAACTGATGCAACTACTTTTTTCTTGAAAGAGAAAAAAAATTATTTCAGAACCACCTGACAGGTCCCATCTTGACCATGAGGTTTCTTAATACAAGACTACAGAACACTTGCTTCCTTGTAAAATATGATCTCAAACTAAAAACCCAACAACAATAAAGTCTGGAAGCATTTCTGGTATTATATTTAGCTAAATCCTCAAAATGCATCTTTAATCCAAATGCAGTGCAAAACAAGTGCCTTCAGAAAGTTAGTCAATTTGAAGATGCAACTTATCTGAAGTCACTTTTCACTTTTCTGCACCCTCAGGTGGAATGTGGCCCCATCCCAGAGTCAGATCCATTGCTTTCCTCCAGCTGACTACCCTTTATCACAAGGCTTTCTACTAAAAAAAAAATCTACAGATTTACTGAATTCTATTGCACCAGATTATTTGTTAAGGAAAAGTAGCAGATGAGCAACCAGGAGATCTTAAAGACCAACATGCCATCTGTTGGGCAAGCAGTTCACAGCACAGAACTGAGCCCAAGGCTACTCAAACAGAATCCTTGGGGGAAAAAGTCATTATTTGCAAGCTTATATCTAACTGGTTTAGTTTCAGTGGCATTCTACAAAGTACTTACAGATTTGATAGCTGGAGGGATTCTTTTCCAAAGATATCGTGCATTATTCCTAAAAAAAAATTAAGTTAAAAATACTTCTCAGTCACCAAATGTTTGCTACAAGGAGACACCAAAAGGTTTGTTCAGATGTTATAATTAACACAGTCTCAGTGCTTTAAAATATTCCTTCTGTGCCTACTGAAGTAGAAAAACAAAGTTACTCTCAAGTAGACAACATGACTGCCATAATACAACAAATAGTTCATTAACTGCCTCATTTAACACCAGTTTAGAAAATGTTTTTCATTTATCTACCCTAGGCAGCTTTTCACAGAAGTTAATTTTGCAGTTTTATTTTTGGAATAGCTGCATCTTTGATGAACACATGTGCAAATAGTAACTTTTCATAGTGTCAGCAGTCACTTAGACCTCCAAACTTTGGTGATGTGGTCTCCAAACTTTGATGATGCACTTCTAGCAGGAAAACGTTTTTGAGCATGCACCCCCAGTATATGCACATGTATTTATAAATTAAATATATTAACACAGTAGTACATGTATAATGTACATTATAAAGCATACAAATATAGAAGTTAAAAAGGATGAAATAAACACCATTTAAAGATATTTTCATTTTACTTAGTAGTACAAAAATACTTTCTTCATGTGCCCACACCCCACTTTGCATACCAAAGATTTAGACTGTTTTGTGCATGTTCTTCCCAACCCAGCTTTGCCACACACATTCTGGAGATTTGGACATATTGAAATATTTAATCATTAATCTTTAGAGCACAGAAGTCAAATTGAAATGGTTACAGATTCTCAGAAAGATTTTAAAATGCAAAATAGAGAAAAAAACTCACTGCTTTTCATTAAAGCACAATTCTAAAACTTCAAATTCGTTTGAACACAGGTTATCCGCATCAAGCCTAATACTCAGTGCCAGCATTCAGGGAATTTGCCCTGGAAGAATATACATCTACAATGCAAGAAAACACTCAAATCTTCTAATCCCCACACCAATGCTTACTTCAGCTTGATAATCAAACATGGCAGTGTCATTTATTCTGCCTGAATAAATAATGAGCAATTTCTCAAAAAAACCCTAAACATAGCAAATCAAGTTCACACAGGGACATGGTAATAATCCACCAGACCAAATTCAAAGGACAACTACTGCTTCATGCAGATTTAGTTAATTCAAGCCAACAGTATCCCTCATTTTTAACATGGACAGTTTAGTGTTATCCTGCTGTAATCAGACTCAAGGAGAAGCATTCAAGATTACTCAAAACAAATGCAGCCTTGAAAAGCTACAAATCAAAACACTGAAGTGTTCAACACTTTCCAAAGGAGCCAATTTCACTATTTAAGGAAATTTCTTCCTAAAGCCAATCTGTTTCCCTGCAGTTCAAAAGGGTGGGCAAGAGCAAACAAAGGAGAATAATTTTCTTGACAGAGCAAGGGGTAAAAGAGACTTAATTCTGTGATTTTTTTTTTTTTTTTTTAAAAACAGCACTGCCTGCATGGATTTTGTTAGTCACACAACCAATTACTGATATTCAGGCAACTACAGCTCAAACTAATAGCAACAAATTCAGTATCTGAAGTTAAAGATTAATACAAGCCACTTACATGTCATTATGCAACAGGTATAAAGCTAGAAGTTGGCCATAAACAATGGGTGTTGCAATTCCTCCAGGGGCCTAAAAAACAAGTACAAATAATTTGGTTATGTATTTTAAAAACAAGATATCTTACAAAATACACCAGGTAACCAAGTTTAATGAAATCTGAACATTCCAAGACAATTAATGTTTTTCATACCACATAATAGGTCTGGACAAATTGTCAGAGTTGCAACGTTATAGTAATACAGTTGTATCTTATGATGAAGAGTTAACTTACTCATGCCAGAAGCTTTGCTTAGAAAACTTAGTGTGTTTTGCTGCATGAATAAAGTAAGGTTACATCTTTCTAATGTTCTAACTTATGCTCATGAAAGTGGTAACCATCTCACCTTATAGTTCCACACAAACAACTGTTTTTAGGTGCTCACAATTTCATCTATCTTGATCTGAACTTCAGTTCAATTCAGGGCACTCCACCAGAGTAAAGTTTCTTCGCTGACTTGAACTGCCCTTCTTAAAAATCCAAACTAAGCTTTGACACTTGCCACACTTCAGCAGACCTCACAAATCATACAAGTAGAAAAAAATTAATTACAATAAAGTTATAAAATTTTGAAAGTCTATAATCATTTAAAGCTGAAAAGATTTCCAATAAGATTTTAGCAATTTATCAAAGGGTAGTGCAGCAAGCACTCACAGGAAGCCAATTATGCAGCTATTTGATTTAATTACATGCGTGATTTATAGGCTCATCTAAGCCAAAAGCAGGTGATTAGCTGTGTTGTTCAGCAGATATCATCGTCCCCAGCCATTCTTACCCTGTTTCCAGGGCTCATCACCCACCTACAAATAGAACAGTTTCTGCAACTGTTCCTTGGATTATGGCCAGTAAAACAAAGCCACATCAATTAATACCACCTGTTTGAACTGTTGAAGTTCACCTTTGGTATTTCTCTGTACTAAAAAGAAAATTCATTAGTTTCTCTGCCAGGACACTAGTGGAACAGAACGGAAAGCTAACTACCACCAAAACAACTAGATTTACAACCTACAGTCTTACTGAAGGAAGCTCTGTGGCTCCATCTAGCCTGCAGAAACAAAAATCAGCCTACATATCAACTCATGATCTGAAACACAAAGGCTGTCAGCAGATATTAGTGTGCCCACAAGAATCTCAATGTCGATGCAGACACGCACAGCAAGTAACTTACCAGCTTTGTCAAAGGATTTGCTAACAGCTTGCCAGGGGTGCATCTGTTGCCATTTACTCTAGGAGACTCTGCTGACAGACATAGCAGAAACCTTGAGCATAGGGCAGTCTGAGTTCAGTGGCTTTGTAACAGCTCCCAGGGACCCACCGAGGTCCAACACCACACACCCTGCACCAGGGAAGTGAGGAGGGTGTGCTGAACTTCCTCAGATGGCTGCAGAAGCAAAAGCCAAAGCCTGCTGGGCTCCATCCCTGTCATTCAGAACTCAGCCTAACACAGCCCTCCCACCGCTCCGCAGAGGCCAAAAAGGTAGCCAAAGCCATTGCAAGTCAGGTTCAGATTGGCCAAACCAAGTATCAACCACTGTTTTGAAGTTGTTAATCTGAATGGGAATAAAAAGGTAACTTCATCTACAGAAAGACATTCCCTAATGAGAAGCCATTCAGTGACCATTAACACATGCTGTGGTCTCATAACCCTAACTATATCCCTCTACCTACACTTCCCTAATACACAACTTAACAGTAAGTGCTATACACATGTACTCCTCTAAAAGATGGAAATACACCTTCAAAGCAAGTACTAAACCACTCCCAGCAGGAAGGGCTAACCACACTCGACTCTCCCACATGGTACAAGGGCATTCTTCTGCTTCTCTGCACTCACATGCCCATCACTTGAGGCAGCAGGTAGCTCATATTTTCAGCACAACAATCTCCCTCCAGCTCCATAACACTCTTCTACAGAACTTGGGGCATACCAAGAAGCTGCAGCACCACGGTGAGAACATGAGTCTTGCAGACATGAGCTGGGGACTCCTGAGGTAGTAGGACCTAACAAGG
>VYZW01000730.1:2734-31500 GCA_013401315.1 Balaeniceps rex
TATTTATTTCTTAAATATTTTTTAAAATTTTAAATATTTAAATATTGGATCACTGTATAAATTTCTTTCCCTTTTTTTTGTTATTACTTGATTTTCCATTTCAGTGATAATCTGTTTGATACTTGGAACCAACAAAGAGGCATACATCTGTTGAATATTGATGATTTATATTCAAGCTGTGGTACCTAATTACAATGCATTTTTCATGGTACCATCACAGATTACCATGACTGATTCTTGGTCAGTCATGACCTACGTAATTAGCAGAAACTTAACTATTCTATTTCTTGACTTTTCATGTATTGCATAGGGTATGCCTTTCAGCTCTTATGATCAAACATACTCCCTCCCCAAAGTATAGCATTACAGCCAAGTTATATTGATCAAGTCATAAGCAGGCAGCTTTTTGCAATGCTCCACAAATGTAAAAATGAAAGCAATTTCACAAACTGAATGTGTTACAGCATATGAAAAACTGACTCACTCCCCTAAAAGCAAAACACAATGTATCTGAGGAACTGCACCATAAAAAGCTTCACTCCTGAAGAATTTTAAGAATATTTTTAGATATTAGTGTGGAGGTGGGGGAAAAGCCCTCATTGCTTTAAAATCTGCCTTTTGTTTAAGCCACCATTTTAAGAGATGATGTTATGCAATAAGAACCGAGAAAGGAAAGGAGTCTAAAACCAAGGGATTCAACCCAGTTATAGTAACAGAAATTCACACAGAATGTACAAGGTTCTGTCTTAGAAATCTTTAGAAATATTTAGGTATATAGTTGAGTAGATCATTGAGGCTTATGTTCATATTAGATAAAAATAGCAATATAATTCTTTCTTTCCAAACAGGTTTACACCAAATTATTCTGTCTTTACCAGTATGTCTCAATCCATACGCCGTTATTACTCTGTCTTAAATACCAAGTCCTGAAATACAGGAATCTTGAATAGATGTTCTTGCTACCTGCTTTAGATTAATTGCAACCCTTTGTGTCATGCAGTGGGCACTATATCAAAGAAAAATTCCATTTGTGTCCAGGAAAGTATCTGGGCTGGTACCTGAGAGGTATCTACAAAAGAGGAATAATACAGCAAAGGAAAGCCAACGTTTTTTCCACAAACCTCAAAGACAAAGACAGCTTCTAAGGGACAAAAAAATACTTTCAGTGCTGTTTGCACTCCTTAGCCCTCCTCTTAAGACTGCCAAAAAGCTTACGCATGCTGGGTCGCATCAATAGGACTTTCCAAACCAATGTCTTGTTTCTGAGGACAGCCATTAGCAGATACTGTGTGGGAGTGTAATGACAGAGAAGGCACAGAATCATGCTTCCCTCTCATATGCCCTCCTCACTTCCGGCAGTTTGGGGCCACCAAACCAGGACGTTACATCCATATCATCATGTTTAATAGGTTGTCAGCCACCTTCTTCCCATAAATCTCTTGAACTGCTTTTTAATCCACTTATATTTTGCGCACTGACAAACTCAGGCTTCAGTTTATGGATGAGTGCTTGGTGTGGTTTATTTTAAACAGCTTTCACTGGGTATCACCTCATTCTAGACTTCTGAGAAACAGTTCTGGGAGAAAGGAGAAAAGGGAGGACTGGATTGAAGGAGATCAAACCACTGTCTCAAGAGACTTCAAATCACAGATGCTTTCTGATCATATTAGAAAACTTGTCCACTCTTCTCTGTGTGTACTTAGCTAGACACCACATCTTATACACCTACACCTGTGTTATTTAAAGCCTGCGTAGAACAAGGCTTAAATTATTTGCCCTGGCTCCCAGCCAGAGCCTCTATTGCAATACATCATCTCCAAAAAAAGACCCTTGTCTTTCAGAAATAGGTGACTCTGCATATCTGAAACATAGGTATGGCAAGACAAGGAAAATCCACAACAAAGTAGAGATTACTGGGGAAAGATACTCCACCAGGAGCTTGGGGCTACTCACTAAACATGGCAAACAGACTACAAGTCTCTGAATTTCTCCCAGTGGAGCCTGCATAACTTTGTGTCACTGGCTGAGTGGAAGGTTTAATGTCTTCTCATGTACCAAGCCAGAAATCTTCACAGGGAAATCTCAGTACACCACAGGTGCCATCAACCCCTAAGAAGGTGGTCTCTTAGGACAGCAGAACCTTAACATGAGAAAAATAAAGTTTTTGAGTTTTGTTCTTCTTCTGTAAATCTGGCTGGGGAAGTTCAGTGCCTGTCTTTTAGTCCCATTCCTCTGAATACCATTCCTCTGAATAACAGCAGCAGAGTAGAGGTGACAGAAATGGCAGGGTGGCATGCAGGTAGGTTGGCCACACTAGTTCACAACCTAAAGAAATAGCAAAGGCTTTTTCATTCAGTAATTTATGCACTGAAAGGCCACTTCAGTGGCTGGCACATTTCTACTGAAGTGCGGAGTGCCACCCCAAAAGAATACTTCACCTTTAAGGATACGACTGATCCCAAGCTCAATTTAAAGACTGAAATACCTTAAGTCATGACAACAAAACATACACATTTAGACTTATGCTCCAAATGCAATAGGGTAATTACTTATCTATAAAGTTCTAGGGTCAGGTCTTTTTTGCCAGGAATACTAACAATTGCAGGAAGATGCCCAAGTATTTTAATGTTATCAGCTCACCGCCTCTATTCACCTGTCAGGTGCTGCACCATATTTAGCAACTGCTGCCACCGCCATGACGTTTGTCATTGGCTTGCCATTTTTGCGTACTCCTGAATACCCTGCAGCTGCTTCTCTGAAAGAATGAGTCATCCAAAACTGTTAAATCTGGAAGCCAGTCTCAGTTTGGCTCCCAGCAAAATCAACACATATGATGAACCATCAACACTTGTGTGGAGGAGTTCAAGGGACTTGTAGTTAGACCCTAAAGTGCTGCGGGGAGGCAAAGAGCAAAACAGCTGCACACTTTGCACATCATGGGAGCTCAATAACTCCCCTGTAATCTCCTGGGGGCTAACGCACCATGCCATGAGCTGCAATTCAGCTGTGGTGAGGGACCCATCCCTTAAAATAGGCTTGAGGGGCAAGAAGCATCCTGTTGCCCCACCCACAAGCAAACTTGATGTTATCAACACTCAAGCTATGCAGATGTCCCCATTCTGCTGTATCCAGCTATGTATTATTACAGTTATATTACACCAGAATCAAGACCAAATTTAAGATCAAATCTCACTAAACTACGACAAAACACTAAGCAGGTATGAATGTTACACACTTAAAATACTGCATGAGAACATATAGATATATATAAAATTACATGATTGTGCATATGAAGCTTCTCTCTACGGAAGGTGCCTTCAGATCAATAAGCATATTAAGAATCATTTAAATTCATTTATAGTTGATCAATCTTTATACCATTGAGAAAATGTAAAATTGACTTTAGCTGGACATAAATTGCTCCCATTTGGGATCCTCTTAAACTCCAACAGGAAATAAATTGATATTTGGCTGCAGGAATTATTTCAAACAGCAATAGCAAATAAGCAGTAGCAACACACTTAGTTATACAGATATGAGAATGAAATAGCAAAGTTATATGCTGATATTTCCTCAATTGTTTGCTGTAAATGATGCATTTTAAGATTGCCAGTGATTATCTTCTATTGATTGGTGTTCAGTGGCTTCACCTACAATGATGTTCTCAGAGGCTATTTGAATTTTGCCTGGGGAGGTCCCAGGAGGTAGTTTTATTCAATTTTAAACTTTTCTCTCCTGTGGAAAATTTGATTTGCATAGCAGATACTCTTTCAGGTGGTAAATGTCAATGTCCTATTATTACTTTACATATTTCAGGTTTATAACTGAAGTACTGAGTGGCGTTAGAATATTTTGTATGTTGCAAGCTATTCCAATTCTTTGCTTCGTAAACTTCTGAAAATAATAAAATCTTGTTTTGATGGAGCAGCTTCTAAACGTGACCACGAGGTAAAATACCAAAAGCAAACCTTCAGGCTGTTTGTGTAAGTGGTAGGGGAGTGATCACAAAGCAAAACGAAGAATTCTCAGGAGTAAATCAATTAGTGGCAACACTTTTTATTTATTTATTTATTTTAATATTTTAAAGAAAATTTTATAATATTTAGAACGTACATTTCAGGCTACCCAGTGGACACCGCACCTTTCTTTCTCCCTCACAGACTTCATTTCCTCCCTTTCCCACTCACAATTCTGATTTCAAAATTATTTTGTCATCTAGGCCTTTTTTTATTGTACAGGAATGAGGCTAGGCAGCCAAAGATAAGCTCAACTACATTTATGCATTCAAATCTGCATTTTACAGGAGCTTCTGCTCTTTTGGCATTGTTACTGTTCCTCAGTTCCTATTCTTCCTAAAATACTCCTTAGAGTCTTCCTGCTGCCTGGCACTGGTCAGGCCTGACGTACGTCCCCTTGGGGTCTGGAAGTGGTCAGGGGAGACAGGTTCTCTCCTATGAGATTCTTGTTGAAGAACTGGGGAATATAATTCACCAAAGTCTTGAAAAACTAGAAGTGTCAAACTTGGGAAGTTGAGTAGTGATTTCATTACTTGAAGGAGGCAAGGCTGAGAGTTTCATTTTATTGAATTTACTTATCTAGAGCCCTGCAGTTCTTAAGAGCTTGGAAAAGCTGTGCATTATCGTTTATGCAGAGGCTGTTCTCTGCCAGAATTTGAATTATTCAAGGTGATTTCTAGGCACACGCACACACAGATTCTCACGCACAATGGAGGAAATAATGCAAGTGACCAAACAAGGACCCTAAACATATCAGTGAAATGATGCTTCAGATCAACTGTGAACTTTGCTGTACACATTTAATCAACAAGCTCTTTCTAAAGCCAGAGGAACATTAAATCAGAAATCTATTGTTTAGAATCATAAAAACAATTCTGCATCAGACATGAAGATGGTCCTGCTTGAATGATGAAAAAACAACAATTTGGAGATAACGTATTAGAAGAAAATGCCAAAATTCATCACACAACTATTCTGAATAGGGAATTGTCCTGGTTTTGGCTAGGACAGAGTTAATTTTCTTCCGAGTAGCTGGCATAGTGCTGTGTTTTGGATTTAGTATGACAATAATGTTGATAACACACTGATGTTTTAGTTGTTGCTAAGTAGTGCTTGCCCTAGTCAAGGACTTTTTCAGCTTCCCATGCTCTGCCAGGTGCACAAGAAGCTGGGAGGGGGCACAGCTGGGACAGCTGACCCGAACTGACCAAAGGGCTATTCCATACCATATGACGTCATGCTCAGTATACAAACTGGGGGGAGTTAGCCAGGGGGCAGCGATCGCTGCTCGGGGACTGGCTGGGCATCGGTCAGCGGGTGGTGAGCGGATGCATCACTTGTTCTTTTTTTTAACCTGGGTTTTGTTTCTTTCTCTCGTTCTTCTCCTTTTCATTACTATTATTATTATTATTATCATCATCATCATCAACATTATATTTCAATTATTAAACTGTTCTTATCTCAACCCACGAGTTTTCTTACTTCTGCCCTTCTGATTCTCTCCCCCATCCCACCAGGGGGGAGGGTGAGCAAGCAGCTGTGTGGTGCTTGGTTGCTGACAAGGGCTAAACCACGACAGGAATATGACCAGTTATAGTTTCAAAGCAAGCAATTCCTGTAAGTTTTACAAGCATCTTGAATTATTTAAGCCACCAATTGCTGGCATACATTTTAATAATGTATCATCCACTAAGAAATAAACAACGGGCTACAGCATCCCCTACAAAGGATTTTACATCATGGACAGAGTTTATCTGTCTTCCCACTGGTGTAAAATAGACAGCATTTACGTCTTGCCAAGCATACAGCTTGGTCAACACCTCTCCTCTGACACCTAGAAAAGATGCATTTCCCATCCTCACTACCTCAGGTCACACTGTGAGAAGTTGTAAATCGCATCATAAACCTCACTGATCACGAGGGTCATACAACCGTAGTAATACAAAGTTGAAAATAGACTTTCTGCTGATACTGGTGCCAACTATAGTATTTTCTTAACCTGGGAAACCTCATGCACTTTCAAGGGATCTGATGCTGCAGGTACTGCAGACCCTTGAAAACCCCCTGCCATTGATCTATGACCAAGCGTACATGCCACACTGCAGCACCATGCAGCTACATTTAGGCTACCTTGGAAGCTGATCAGCAGCACAGAGCCCCTCTCAAGTTAATTTAATCTGCTAATGTCATTGCACTGCTTTTGATAGCTCAGTGACTCATTTCAATCCAGTCCAGTTACCTCCAAGCACTGTCCAGTTGTGCCATCGGTTCGTGAAGACACAAACTGTGACAAACCCAACACATCCCTAGAAATATCTCACTACGGAGATGTAGTGCTCATCAGATACCATGCCACAGACTGCTAAGAAAACCCACAAAGAAGGGTGAGTCCCTGCTTTGGCATTTCTCAATAGCCAGATCACCAGAAATGTGAGGCAGAGCCTGACAGAGAAAGCAAAATCCCTGGAGTCTTTACTGACCACCCTAGAAAGAGAGATGTCCTGCCTTGGAGATGTCCTGATGCGTGGTGGCGCTCAGTTGGATTTGTTCAGGCAAAATAATGATAAACTAATATTGAGATCCTTGGAAAACACAGCAGTTTAAAGGGGGAAACATCAGGCTGAAAACAAAACCCAGGGGAAGTGAATAGGTAGGGACACTGGACATATGAAGGAAAAGCACTGGCCTTAGTTTCGATATTGCTTGAGCTCCAGCACTTTCAAGAAAAGATGGCATGGGCACCATCCAGGCCCAGCAGTGGGAGCCTGGCAGGTCAGAAGCACCACAAGCATGCATGGGCTGGGAAAGCTGTACAGTCTTCGCCTCATTTGGAGACAGCCCTCAACACCTCTCCCCAAAGCTTGCCAAATATTGGAGGATGTTCTTTTGGAGGTGGGGAGAGAGGCTTTGCCTTGTTTGTTTGGTTGTTTTGGTTTTCTAAGCAAGCTTTTGGCCAACCTCTGAGTTCATCCCACTTGAAGAATTTCACTTCCTTCCCTCTAACACAAGTAGGCCCAAGGCATTTACCTTTGTTTCTTTAAGGAACATGGTAAAAAATTCATGGTAACTCAATATTTACTTGTGGGAGAGCTCTGTCAATTACACGTCAGGATACCATGGGCTACCAGTAGGCCAGGACCATGGGGGGCTCCCCATGTTGGGGGCAGCAGGGCAGGGCCTGGCAGCCAGGGCCTGTCCCAGTCAGGAGCAGGGCAGCCGGGGGGCTTCAGGGCAGCCCCAGCCCTGGGCATCAGGCACCTTTCTGGGTATGGGGACAGGAATGGGCTGAGGCTGGGCTGGGATGTGGACCCACAGGTGGGCCTGGAGGCAGCTGGAGACCAGCCCTGCTGCAGCGTCACTGGGGCAGGGGCCGATGGCAGGGGAGGGGGAGCCCCCAGGGGGCTGGGCATGGACGGGCAAGCCTGGTGGTGCCCTCAGGACCCTGACAGCATGGGAGATTATTTATGTAGCTTTAGGCCAAGGATTAGATAATAAAGCATCATCTGGCTTTCTCCACAGTTGAGCGTTTGCTGCTTTGATGCTAAAAGACGTGAAGCAGTATCTCCAAATAAGATTTGCTGGTAAACATTTGGGCTGTTTTGAAGAGTGCTGGTACTGAGTAAGGCTGATTTAATGTTTTCTCTTTTGCACAGACTTGCTTTCTAACCACTGCACTGATGACAGGGCCTGCTCCAGGCATGAGAACAGTGTTTCTAGTGTCTAATGTATCTGAGGCAGCAGATTGCTACAGCCAGCAAAACACATGGCCTTGTGGGCCGGCTGTTGAGTCTGAGGAAGATACGCGTAGGAAAGCAGCTATTGCTGGGGAAGGGTGGCCGGGAAGGCAGAGGAGATCTTCCGAAGAGCAGCACTCCTAAGACCTCCAGGAATATCCCTTCCCTGACAGCACAGCAGCAAAGCCCAGCTTGCAAGGGCTTTCCCTCTTTGCTCCACAACCAAGATCATAGAATCAGAGAATCACAGAATAGTTTGGGTTGGAAGGGACCTTTGAAGATCATCTAGTCCAACCTCTTTCACTAGATCAGGTGGCTCAAAGCCCTGTCCAACTTGACTGTGAACACTTCCAATGCTGGGTCCTTGTAGGTAGTAGGTGCTGCCTGGCACAGATTCAGTTCTGGCTCTGTCTTGGTTTCTTCAGGACTGCAAAGTTTACTTTTTAACTCAGTTTCCTGGTGAAGTGTGAAGGTGTTGGAATTGCTACAGACTTAAGTTCTCCTACAGATTATAAAAATATCCACCTTAGTAAGTAGCACAATACAACAGCAGTGGATCTACAGAGAGAAACAGATGTTGCTGAGGACCTGATGCCTAGGCTATATGTGTTTGGGGATTTTACTTCAAGCTAACTATAGGCTGGTACCAGGGACTGAATGCTCATTTGTGGCTGACACGCATTAAGCACACTCCTGGAGCCCACCTTTTAGTGAGTTTTATCTGAAGGGAACCCATTCTGTGTACAGTAACATAGCGCAGCAATATGAATCAGTGAGCAGGGACGTGCTTCAAAAGGTCACTCTTGATCCAAAGAAAAATGCTAATGGAGATGCACCCCTAAAGGTAATCCATTAGCAGTGTCTATTTTTTTCACAGGAAAAAGAAACCACAACATGACAGTAGTAGACAAAAGAGAAAATTTCCTGACACCCTCCTCCTGTCCTTATTCAGTTCTAGCCCAAATCCCCCTATCCCAAATATGATATTGCACTGCATTAAATTGAGTGCACTTGGCTAGGGTACAGACTAAGGTCTGAGGATTATTTATACCCAAGGTTGTAATTTGCAAGGTGGTATTCTCCCCAGACAAGGCCAACTCAACATCGGTCACCCAAATTAATTTTGCAGAGAAAATGCTCTCCAAGATAGAAATAATTTCTAGCCATTTGGTTTTCACCTGGAGAATAAAGGGAAATCTAAACCGTGAAAATATCTTCTGAAAACCCATGATAAGCAATTGCATTCTGCTTGCCTAAATGCTTCCTGCAGTAGGGTAATGTTACTCTGTTCTTCATCAGTAGTTTGTAAAAACTCTCCCCTAGCTTGAACTCCAAGCATTGGAGTGCATCTAAACCTCTGAGAGTTTTTACCCTGTAGGATTTTGTTGTACAGTACAAAGACAAAACAGTACTACTCTTGCTTATAAGAAGGCATTTTACTGAAACTGTGAAAATCCACTTTTTCAGATAAATGGCTCTATTTTACTGTGTATATGAAAAAAGTAAAAATCAATATTCTGCATTTATTTTTATGGGTTTTATTTATATATGTGAAACCTGTTGAGATTACTTGTTGTTCAGTGGCAGTGTAAACTTAGCAATCACTTTTGTCTGAATTCCAATTGGTATTACCCTTCCTTACCTTCCCATGCCCCATGCAAAATGAATTAATAGTGAAGTAAGAGGCAGAGTAAAATGAGAATTCTTAAACTGCCTTAACCATAACGAGAAACGAAAACGATTTGCTATGCCAAGTAGAACTAGACAATCGCATAAATTGTTCTGCATCTTAGCAGTTAAGGAAAAAAAGTGTCAAAAATAGAGTTGGAAGAGTATTTTAAAAGAATTTTAAAGTATTTTAATGTTTTGAATTAATACATTCACTGGTACATTTATATATTCACTGTGGTAGGGAGAAAAATTAAACCAAAAAGCTCAGTCATAAATTCATGCAATGAAGAGCATTAGAAAGAAATTGTATGTCAAATATTTCATAGACATTAAAAAAATGCTATTTTTATCCTAAATAGAGGACAGCTGCAGCTTTCCTCAGAGAAATAATGTCTTGAAGTATATTATGTTATGGGTAAAATGTGTTTTCAATGAACAGTTTTGCTTTTTATCACATTGAATTTGTACCTTTGTAGTGTTTGTAGTATCTATATACTAATATATTTTCCTCAATTTGCTCTTATGTAATATTTTAATCATTTGAATATATATTAAAATCTCAAGTAATATGAGATTTTCACGATGTATGCAGTTTGAATATAATAACTGTTTTCTAGTGAGCAGTCCATTATTAAGTAGTCTAAATGTGGAGCAGCTTGGCTCCACCACAAGACAGAAAATTATCCAACTGGGTAGTTTCTGAATAAACTACTGAGTTTGGACTTTCACAGAAGGAATAAGAAGAAAATAGACAGGAAAATCAAAGAAACACTGATGCCTTCAGGAACTTCAGTGCTAATTTTGCATTCATTTTTCAGCAAGACTCCTACTGGGTCTTGAACATATTCTCTATCCTCACGTCCTTTGAAATCATGTGTGTAAGCATGAAATCTAATACAGTAATGGTGTCAAGCAAGGGAGGCAGTGTCTCCTCATGCGCAGTAAGGTAGTTTACATGCAGCTCAAAGGGGGAAGACATTGTCCCATTCCTCAGCAAAATTTTTATTCTGGTGTTAAAAGTTCAAGTAGTCTAGCCACCTTTTGAAACCAGCTGAACTCCATTCAATTCAATCTCCCTCTCAACCTTCTAGTAACTAACATGTTTTCCTTTTAAGCCTGATGGAATTTCAGAGCATTCAGGGTTGGGGTTTTTTCCTAAAATAAATGAAACTGTAAAGCTGTGAGCACATTTTGTCAGATAGGTGTGTAACGAGTAATTCTGCCAAACACTAGAGCTGTAGAATAACATAGATCAATACCAGTACAGAAATCAGAAGTGAAGGACAGCACTCTTTCAGTTTGGTTTGGTTTGTTACACGCATTTTATATTAAAGCCACCAAATTAGAAACAAAGCAACTGGCTATTTTAAGAACCTTTTCTGGTTGATAAAGATCTGGGTGAATTTTGCAAAAACAAAAAAAGTTTTCCACAGGTAAGTACCCAACTTTTTATATACTTTTGGCGAACTACAACATAGCAGTGCACCATGGCAGTCTTCCACAGTCATCTCTCCTTCTGAGGTTCCCAGGAAGGTTCCCAGACACACAGTTTCACAGCAGTGTGCAACTACCTGCACAAAATTAAGCAGCTGTTAATTAATGTGGGATTGCCTTTATCCCAGAAGGTTACCAGGAATTTCCTAACAGGATGAACCCAAGGTGAAGCAGCACAGAAAAGCAACTGAGATTAACTGAGGGCATCAAGAAACAAATCTGGTGATTGAGACTGTTGTGCTGCAACAGAGACAAACTTATTTTGTTTCCTGCAGAAACAGAAGATTACCATCATACAGCCAGAAAACACAAGCCTGTGTTGACAATCATCTGCCTTATTTCTCTCCAGTGTAACCTGCTGCACATCATCATTTGTAAATTAAAATCACCTGAACCAAAGAGGCTCTAAATGCAGGCATCCTCCTAAATGCTTCTATCAGAGAGGACAGGAGATTAGAGGTTAAGATAGTTCCAGCAATGATAGTTCTCACTCGGATACTCAGAGCAAATTTTTAATCCACTCCCACTTTTCCTAGAGAGAGAGAGGTTGTAACATGTAAGAGCTTTTCCCCTGATTCTTATGCACATTTAGTAACAACCCAGTGTTCCCCATCCTAAATTTTGCATGGCGGTGCACAAACTCCAAAGAGCCTACAGCCGAATTAAAAAGACACAGAAGGTTATTTTCAGAGGAATACCTCAAAAGGATATTCAGAACTCACCAGAACTTGTGTCTTTTCAAAGTCCTTGGCCAACAGAGATAGTTTCTGTACATTTTACATAGATATGACAAGGAAAGGGAGTTCTAGTATGAGAAGAGAGTCTGCTGAGAGGAAGGGGCAGGTTGTTCTCAGCAGGCTTGAATATGAACTAACTCACAGGGAAGCTTTGAACCTTACCTCGTAATTGGTGTTGATATAAGAAGAGTGACTGTGTGCAAGAAAGGAAGATGATGCCCGCGTCCCTGAGGCATGCACTTCAAACCTGATTGAGAGACATTTTTCCCTTGGTACAATCATTTCTACTTTAGTGAAACTCCAGCATAACGAGCATTTTATATGCACTGCAGAGGGACTGGAATACTAATTTCTAAATGGAAAATGATAAACATTTTCCTATATTTAGGCTTGTGGCTGTGAAAGGGAAGGCAGGCATGGCTGGAACTCCAAATAGAAATGCCTCTGCAGAGATGAAGGTATTCAATATCCAGTAAAGGCACAAGTTCTTTATGACAAATAAATCCCAAACAACAAATTTTTCTGGTACTGGAACATTCATTTACAGAAAGAACCTTTAAAAGTCATCACTTTTGGTTTTGCTTTTTGATATTTAAAAAATTATTACAACCCAAAAGGCAGAATTTGTTTGAATAATAAACTCAATATAACAATATGATTATGTATAAATATTTGCCTATCACAACAGTGTGCTTGAACTATTGCATCTTTAAAATAATATTAGCTATCCATATATGTCAAGCTTGAAGTGAGATTAATATAAGCAAGTCTCTCATTAACTTCCCTTCCTGCATTGGGAAAATGAGCCATGAACAAATTTCAGAAGGTATGAGAGTTAATTTGGATAAGCAGCCAAAGTATTGGTGTTTGCCTGATTTATCTCTTGAGTCTGAACCTTAAGCCTCATAAGCCTGAAACTTTGCTTAATTTAGCAAGGTTTTCCTGATTTCTTAGCTCACACAGAAATGAATGAGAGTTCATGATATCCTCGTGCACCATGCAGCGGGTGTACAGGCCTTACAAGACTGGATTTTTTGTCTAAGATGTTTTTATCAGCAGAAGAAGTCACTTTTCTACCATGCCAGCGTTCAGGACAGAAAATCACATTTTTAACAAGACTTTTTTATTTTCAGAATGGTGGTATCATGAATGGCATCTCTTCTGCCTGCCTATTTTGAAAGCTGCAATCTAGACATGCACAAGGAAGATGAACTGCTAACATCATCTTTTGAATGATTTACAATGACTGTTCCCCGTTGTCTCAAAAAGTTAATCTCACACACCTCAGGTTATTGATAGACATAAGTTTCTCTTCCTTCTCTCAACCAACACAGGGATCCTGACCATGAGACATATTGGTAATTTTATCATGAGCATACTGTCCTTGCTGTCATCTAATTTGGGGGGGTCACAATACGTGTGGGCATGGCACAGCAGGAGCTGATCCCTACAGCTTGGGGAGGGAAATGGTGACTTTTAGGTCTGGTCCTGAGAGAGAGAAGAAGGGATACCCTCCTTCTGGGACATGTGCTAGAGGAAGGGATGACAGCAACAGCAGGAAGCAGTGTAAGCAAAATGACGAAGGCAAAATTCACAAGAGACAGGACTGTAACACAGCTACAGCAAACTGGGGGCAATTGACCACACATAGTTCAGGAGCTGGCTGTAGTTTCAGGCTGTGGTTTAACCAGGCTCATCTGAACCACCCTCAGTGTTCCTGCAATAATGGTAACATTTCTCCGTGTTTATTCCCAGAGACATTCAAGACTGTTTCCATTATAACGTGCAAGTATGATCCTTGTAGACAGTGAACAGTTCTGAACTGAAATAGACTAATAAAGTCACCACTGACAATTTAAAGACACCCAAGTTTTATCAGCTGCAGTAAAATCAGTCCACCTAAGTCTGTAGGGGTTTATGCTAGCGCTAAAATAGATTGGAAACTTACAGACTATTAGAGAAAATAGGATTGTTTTCAAGATACAACTTTTTCCTCAGAAGGAGCTCTTTTCACCATACAGCCACATCCACTGGTGAAGGACAACTGGGAAGCAGTCACTTCTGATTGATTTACCTGAACTTTCTATAAATGATAACAGTTTCTCACTGAAAGGGCTTTACATCTGTCATTCACTCCTGCACTGGTAGCACTCTGCACCCTCACCTGTGTTCTAGGCTCGGTAACTTTTCTGGACATGATGCAAAATGTATTTGATAGAAACCACTACTTTTATTTAAAACCAATTGCAGTCCATCCACTTCATGCCTATAGATACAAGGATTGTTAGCACCTAAGTGATAGAGTAAATAAAATTATCCTGTAAAATTCAGTCTTCAATGGATTATAATTATTCAAGAAGTCTCAAGGCACTTTGTGGGCAATAAGCAAAAAAGGAAAATATCCTTGCTTCTTAATGCATATATTGAAATTCCAGTATCTTGCCTTAAAACAAATAAACTAACCAACCAACCAACCAACCAGAAAACAAGTCTGCTGAAAGGCACACACGAATTCCTTTGCTTTCCTATCAGGTTGACAGTAAGTCTTAAATGAAGAAGGTTCACCTTTTTTGAGACGAACTTGGTGTTTTCCTACCAGGTTATACATACAAGCCAGCACATGAATGAACACACACTTTTCATCTTCATTATGGATTACGTAGAAAGAAAAGACAGATTCCACATATGTCCTTCCTTAAGAAAAGATTATTTTTACATGAATTTGTTCATGGCTCAAGCCATTTCTCTCACATGCCTTCAGCTAAACAGTCCTGTTGTCTCTTCATTCCTTTTGCAAATTAGACTGTCACTAGGTCATGCCTTGCTGTTTAGTTATTTTTAGCCTTCTCATTACACCTGGAAATGTTTGCAGTTAAAGTGCTGCCATCTGGAGTTGTTAATGGCATGCTGGTGGAAGTGTAATCACTGCATGACTTTGTTCGGCATTTCCCCAGGGTGCAGAAAAATGTGATACACATTTAATTTATGTTAGTTTCTGCTTACAGCTGCTCATCATCAAATGTGATAATATATAGAATTTGGCACTTTCTTTCAATATCTCACCATCAAAAATTACCTTTGACATATCAACAGTTGCTACCATCGCCAAATACACCTGTAGACACCAAAAATAGCTTTAAGTGAAACCTGTTGTTTAATTTTTCTAGGAATTACAAGTTTAGGAGCCTTTGAAATCAAGATGCAATTATATTCATCTTAGTAGGAGGTTCCTATCTAGTTTGTATTGCCACTTAGAATGATTTTGGAATTCCAATTTATCTCTGCTTTTCACTCACTTTAAGCTGCAGAAAGAAGATTTTAGCTGCATTATCTGCTTTGTCTCTGCTATGTGATAGCAGAGAATGAAGTATTATTGTCTTAGCTATAGCGCTTTATAAACCAGGACCCTAAATTCTGCCTTCCAGCCAGGGGCTGTTTAGGCTTTGCAAAGGAATCTATAATGTAGGTGCTTCGCTGTTTGTGTTTCGTTTGTTGTTGGGTTGGGTTTTTTTTTAAGCACAGTATTTTACCAGGGAACAATCAAAATCATGCTCACATTCAAAACAAATGGAGTCTTTTTTCCATTTAAACAAGTTATTCTGACTCAAAGGAAACTTGGGCTCCTGACTGGAAAAAACAGAAGTCTGAATTACAGAAGAGGAAACAAGAAGAGCTTCTATATGCATGTAACTGCATAATTCATAGAAGAAGAAACATCGCATGCAGCATGTAGCCTGTTGTACAGAAGACCTATACTTTAAGGTGCTGAGCAACATTAGCAGTCACAGCTTTTGTCATTGCTCAGATGTATTCTGCCTAAGTTTCTCACTTTGGGGAAAAATCGTCATTTTTCATGCAGAGGCTTGATTTCATCCCACAGACTGTACTTGGCTAAAAAATGTAGCCCTAGCTTGGACTCCATCATCACAAGTTCTCTTATTAGTCATTAAGCACCTTGAAATGCTAGTCAAGCCATAGACAAGATTCGCTCACTCTCAGTTACTGGGGAGGTCTGGAGTGACTTTCCTCTCCTGACAGAGTCTTGTAAAGAGCCCAGAGGCAGTAGGATTTTCTTGAGTGTAAATAAGTATCTGGTATGGGGAAAGCTGGTGCTTTACAAATGGAAGGAGCCTTCACATCCCAGATAGGGAGCAGGAGGTTATCTGAGCCACAGCACTCACACAGATCCTCCTCATCCTCTCCCACATTAGTGTTGCCCAAGGAGGGACACTCTCCAGCCCTCCTGGCACAACAGTATCCCTGATGGGGCTCAGCCCCAGCCCAGAGATTGCTTCATTCAGATTGGTGGGACGAAAAAGGCTACTCTGCAGATGTGGTTGCCCATTGAGATGAAGGTGTTGGAAATGCAAGTGAAAATGCAAGTATTAATGTTAATATTCTGCCAGGAGATGAACAAGGGAACTGATATTTATTTTAGAGGATATGTACATGAAGAGAATGCTGGACATGTGGAGAGTGCCTCTACGTTTGGTTCGGTATTTACATACCCTAGGAAAAAAAAAATAGAAGAGAAACTGGGAGGCTGTTCCTGTTACTAGAGTAGCAAGTTCTAAAGTAATGGAAAGAAACATCTTTGGCTGAACTTCTTTTTCCACGTTTGCAGAACACACACCCGTAATTCTACTATCTCTGGACCGCAACTGTTGTGCTCTGCACTCCAGGCTTAGCTGAAAGAAAAGAAATTAAATGCTTCTTTCTGGGAAAAATGCAGGTACAGCATCTTAACAGGATGGGATAGGATGAGAAGGTTGCGTTACAAGACCAGTGGCAAACTTTGGCTTTATAATTTCAGTATGAAAATTCCTACTTTGTTTTTACTGTATTCTGAGGTTTGTATTCTTACAGGAGGGAAACATATAGTTTCCTTTCTGGGTATTATTTTGGGCCAGATGTAAAATTTGTCACAGGTGAGTAGTCATTGGGATTATTCTCCAGTGCAATCATATTGTTCAAATGATCACGTGGGCAGTGTGACCACTGTGGTTTTAGTCAGGATACTTAAATGGACTTTTTTTTTTAATCTAAGTGCAGGAATGCAGTGTAATACTCAGATTTCCTACTATCATTGTTTCGAAAAACAGGGAAAATTTTAAATGCCAGGTGGAACCAATGACCTTGTGAGAACTATTTACTAATATAAGAAGCCATCTGAGGATAGAATATTTATAATAATTGGGAAGTTAATTAGATATCTGGCAGTGCTTAAGCAACTATTTTTTTTTAAAAAAAGCCAGATTGACTAAGGTCACCTCTCCAATGAAATGAGAAAAGTAGTAGCAATGTTTTCTTTAATGAGTATGCAAAACTAAAGTCTTTAAAAATCATTTAACATGTAAAAAGAATGTTTTGACAGAGAAAAGGATTTCCTTTTGGGTTAATTTACATCAGAATTTCAACTGTGGTTGAATCCTAAAGGAAATAAAGGAACGTCTCAGAAAACAGACTGCATAAAAGAAAAAGCTAAAATTGTCAAAAATACTTTTGAAGCTTCCTCTACAAAAACAAAGGCAGTGGGAACACAGCCATGTGTACATTAGCATGTAGCACATCCAGGAGACAAAAATGCTGTTGAACATTTGGACCACAACAGGCTAGGAATAGATGGACCATTCTCTTCCTCCAGTGATCCTATGGAAAGACTAATATATCTAAAATGTCTCAGGGTACTGGGTGCAGGTACCCAGGCCCTGGCAGGGGTGGCCTCTGCGAGGAGCGGCCGGGGCTGCCCCATGCCGGACACAGCCGGTTCCAGCCGGCTCCAGCGGAACCACCTCAGGGCACAGCTGAGTCCCTCAGCCAAGATGGTGGCACCTCTGGGAAAAAGTATCTAAGAAAGGGCAAAAAGCCACATGGCAGTGTGAGGAGTGAGGAAAATCAGTGAGAGAAACAGCCCTGCAGACACCAAGGTTATGGACTGACCGCAACACCCATTCCCCCAGCCCCCTGCACCACTCGGAGTGGGGAGGGCGGCTGGGTAGAGGAGTCAGGAACGAAGGAGTGAAACTGAGCCTGGAAAAGGGTAGGGAGGGGGCAGGTGTTGTTTTAATTTTTGTATTTTTTTCTCACTGCCCAAATCTGTTTTAATTGCCAATAAATCAAATTAATTTTCCTCAAGCCAAGTTTGTTTTGGCCGTGACGGTAACTGGTAAGCAATCTCCCTGTCTTTAGCTCTCCCTGTCATGACCCATGAGTTTTTTCATCTGATTTTCACCCCCTGTCCTGTTGAGCAGGGGGAGTGAGTGAGCGGCTGGGTGGGCGTCCGGCTGCTGGCCAAGGCATTATAACCCACCACACTCGGAGTGGAGGAACCATAGAACATCTCTTGCTGCCACATCGCAGCTTCCATCCTATCACACCACAGGTATGTCTTACCCTGCTAATGCCAGCCGAGGTAACAGCAAGCAGCATAAGCCATTCTGACAGCTGGACACCTCGGAGGAAAGAAAATTGCACTTTATTGTCAAGAAACATCTCCTTTTTAGTTCTGCACCATGAGTATTACTGATGACGTGAACTTTTTGAAACCACACAGAGATCAGTACAGCAGGATGTTAAGATTCAATGCTTGTTTTAACAAAGTTAGTGGGATACAGAAAAACTGTTGTAATGCGATAGAAGCAGCTTTTTCTACAAATAACTATAATTTGAAATTCTATAAAGCACTAAATGGGGAAGGCGAAGTCTTCTACTTGCAGATCTGTAAGCTAACCTTAGTAAAACAACAAAAGGGTACAGTTTAATTTGGGTCTAAGATGTGCATACATGCTACTACTAATTAATTTACTACTACTAGTAAATTAAAAATAAAAATACTTCAAAAACCTTTCTAACCCACAATCCTTTTGAGTTACTTTACATACCTTGGGGGAGCCCTAAGCTTTAACAACAGAAAGCACATCCAAATTGATTGAAACATGAACAGAAACTGTACAAGGTCAGCAAGGCAAGGTGGAAGCGAGATCTCTCTTAATTACTGGGAAAGAAAATTTTCTTAAAGAGAGGTTCAGTTTATATCTAGGTTATTTTATCCCTGTCCTTTCACCCTGTTTCACCCGTGTATTTATTTCCCTTTTTCAGTTTGTTTAATCCAATTTCCTCTTGAAACAATTTCTATTTATTGCTGATGCAATTATTTGAACACAAATGCTCCACTTCAATGGCCTGTCTAGTAGTTTCCAAGTCTACTTGTCAACTTCATAGTATGTGACCTCACGTTTTTGAAGCAACGAGTTTTAAACCACAGAGAGGTATCAATCTATAGCATTCCTTCAGTATATTTCATCCCACTGTGAGATGCCCTCTTCGCCTCAATTTATCTATGCTGTCTAATATACTACAGCCTGTAGCTAGGTCTGTCTAATCTGTCTTCATAACTCATATCCTCACAGTCCTAAGCACTTACACAGTTCTTCACTGCAGCCTCTTCGATCTTGACAGCAGGTTTTGCAATATGGGAAAGGAATTGCTCACAGCATTTAGAAGCTGGGTGAACCTCAAATTACATGATTATAGGTTTTATCATAAACTAGAGACTCATTGGAAATAGTTTGAATGACTCCTCTTTTTACATATTCTTACAGAATTTAGTAAAGATAAAACTATTACAGTTCAGTTGACAGTATCTTTTGAACATTTTAAAGGAAAATAAGGAACTTAAAATTATTGTGGATGACAATTTCTTCACTAAGCACCATCCACTTTTCAAGTGGATTTGAGTCTATGTGGCATAAATTTGGGAATTTGCACGAAAAGTCTTGCAAAATATACATGTATCCAATGTCAGTATGAAACTTTTAGAAAATGGGTTCATTTAGATTTCCAAGGACAGTAATGTCAGTTTTCCCACACAATTATGACCATTGCAGTATTTCATACAAGCATATACTTGTAAGGACAGACCTGGAAAAGTTCCTTTTTTGTTTGTGGGGATTAAACAGCACCGAAAGTTACACTTTGCATCTGAATAGGCAGCAAAGCACTGAACTGGTATTGATATGGCATTCACCACGTGGGGTGATCCAGTAAGGCAGAATCCCAGAGCCAGGGGCTGACTACTCTAAAAGAATCCAATACCACTTGCTTTGAAGTCATTAAAGGAAACACCTGCTCTACCAGATTGGTTTTAGGAAGATTTCTGGAGACTGGGAAGACTGAGCTGTGGGTAAAGTGAAGTCATTTTATCTTGCATTCTTCAACTAGTAGCTCATTTGCATTGACAGAATCACATCTCATAACTGTCTGGGCTAGAAACGTATAGGACCAGATGAAGAATTATAATTTTAATTTTAAATATTTTCCAGGTAATTTTGTTTGTCCTATGCAGTTTTTCCACTTCTTACTTAAACTGTCTTCCCTATGGAGGTAATTTTGGAATATAAACTGCCATTTATGGTACATACAGAACATATTGTGCCTTTATATGAAAAATCTTTCCCCTTCTAAGTGGAAACATGGGATCAGCCATAATCCACCACATCCCAACTCTACAGCTGTTCTATTCAGTGAAGGCCTGAGAGTGCCTATGCTTGTACAAGATAAGTCACTGTCAACTAGAATTTTCCTAACATTCTTGCAATGACTTGAACAGATGCTTTTCCCTAGGAGGTGAAGGGACACATTGCAGACATTTCTTCCATTTAATTCCAAATGTGCCATCCGTACATTGTCTCTGACAACATGCAAAAGGTGACAGACACTGAAATACTCAAATTAAATAGCAGGCTGCAAATTTTTCTGTATATTTTTCCAAGCATAAAGCGCATGCAGGGTCAAGAACTCCCACCTTTTACCTGTATTGAATAGGTAATCTTTTCACAGATTCTGGGCTACACTGGTTGATTGGGATAAAACCATACATTTGCAAGGATCCCGTATTAGAAGATATGGGATTCCCTGTATCTTCTAATAAAACCTAAATTCTGGGAGGTGGTAGACTTTAGCTCAGAAGACCACCATAGGCAGCATCAGAAGGTCTAACATGACTTTATGAAATACCTTCCCAACTTAGCACTCAGTGTTATCCAGTCTGATTAAAAAAATCCTTTTTTTTTTTTTTTAAATAAGTGATATGATTATACTGTGCTCACTGCCTCACCACCACTGATTTCTTTAATCATTTTATGAACTTATGACTTAACGTTCAGAACATCCTAAGCCTGTGCGGCAGCTGGTTAGCACAACATCCTTCCCTTCTTGGCAGCAGCACTGACCAGATGAACCAAGACCTAAGCCACAAATACTTAAGCACTGTACCTGCTTTATGCATTTTATCTTTTACAGAACATCAAGTATGATATGACTTTGTGAACAAACAAATCTGCTGACCACAAGTGCTCCAAAGGAAGCATTTATGAAGACTGTAGAGCACAGATGCTCCTTTCTTTGCTCTGCAGCTATTAGGAATAATGGTCTGCCCCAAGCAGTGGCATAGCTTTTGTTGTTCTGCAAACACCTTCTCTGGACTAGTCCTCCAATACTTTCTCCATTGGGATGCATCCACATGATTCTGAGCAAGTCATTAACATGCAAGAAAAGGTGATTTAAAGTAGCCAAAACCTAGGTCCTTATCTGTAAGACATAAACCTCCTACTGCAAATAAGAAGGACCTCAAATCCCTTCTTACCTTGTGTTGTATCACAGTCTTGGGGAATTCATCCAGGCCAGATCTCCATATTTTAAAAATATTTTTGGCAAAAGCCACTTTTCCAGGAAACAGACTAAATGCAAGGTACCATACTCGTCCAGGAACTGTGTTAGGTTTCTCCAGAGCTATAAGTCCCGACTGTATCCCTAAAAGCCAAATGTATGTGGTTATTCAGTCCTGACATTTCAGTCCTATTACCACACCGAAAACAGATCCTCCCATCCTTACATTTGTCTCACCAAGTAAGTGCTTCTACTCAGGTGGAAAAAACTCCAGCACCATCCCCTTGTAATACTTGTAGCCATTGTAATTCTTTCAGCCATTTTTTCACAAACCATTCCACACACACACAGACGAAAAAGTGCACAATCACCTTTCAAAGATTCGTGTTCAATAAAATAATTCAGAATGCCAAAGCAAATCAAAAGACCCAAAACTGCATTTCCCAGGTCACAAAAATATTTTGGGGTAAAAAATCTGTTGTCATCCTCCTTTGGCACTTTGGAGCCTGTTACACTGAGGTAGAAAAAAGACTAGAAATTTCTGCAAAATGCAGTAATTGCAAAGCAAGTTTATAAAAGCACATCAATAAACTAAAATATTTTTAATATTTAATCATATTTCATCACTACTGAAGTTCTTTTCTAGAAAGTCCCAGAAGAATCGGATCTGAACTGATTCCTTGACTGGGTTCCCAGCAAAGATGAAAGCATAACCAGAAAGAGATTAGTTGGTGGAGGAAAATCAGAAATGGAAAGAAATGGAGTAAGGAAGATTTTGAACCTCAGTTGCATGCATAAAACCGATGTTACCTGAAGCACCACTGGACAGCCCAATGTATCACAGAAATCCTACATCTATTTCAGACAGTGGGCTATTATTCCTACAGAAGAGAATGCTGTCTTGTCTGTGCTTGTGGATGTTAGTTTCAGTGACAGTGAAATTGCATGTAATCTCTTCTGATTACACCAAAATTGCTAGGATTTGCAAAGAACATATTTGAATTCATACATCCAAAAAGTAAATCAAGCTTATAATTTAGGCACCATAACTTTTGTAGATCTGACATCAGACCATTCTGACTGAAAGGTTTAGGGAAGCTATTTTCGGATACATCAATAAAAGACAGTTTCCCAAGGATCTGTGATATTTATGTGGAGGAAGAAAATCGGTTCTGCCTGCACAGATAGGAATGTTCACTTTATCTGCAAATGTGACATTTTCTACTATGCATTTTGAAATAAAGCTTGTTCCCTTATGCTAATGTTATTCACCAGTGTCAGATTTCTATAGCTGTGATGTGTTGTATGAAAGTAATTAAGCGAGGCACCTTATGCACTTCAGTCACAGCTTTGTTGAACTACACCAGTACAACACAGCGATAATTTCCCAATAGTTCAGAAAGAGACCTATAGATACCTACCATAATCATGGAAAGGGAAGTAGATACTGAAGAGATTACAGTGGCAAATTTACTATTTGTATTTTTAACATAATGTTATTTTTCAATGCTGAATTGTCACCTGTAAAAATGGAGAACTGCCTTGCTACCTGATACCTTCTGTGTAGGGTCTGCTTCTACAATGCTTCAGTTTGACTTCAAAGGTGATTCAATAGGATTTCCAGACCTGAATGGTTGAACAATCCTTTGTTTTTTTTCATTCAATATTATTTAATAAAACATTAATGTAATGAAATATCTTGGGAGATACAAAATCAAATAGCAACCAGAATACCTTTAATTCCCACTTTGCTGATCCACAGTGTTAAATGAAATGAGAGAACTGCTTTTGTTTCCAATAGTACTACAGCACAACAGCTTTTTCTTTGCCTGGTTTTACACAGGTTGTGAACAACTGATAAGGCAGTTTTCTTCAAACAAAAATTCAGATCTAGCCTTGCAGTAATGGGAGGAGAGGGGGCTTTTAGGTTTCAAATAGAAATATAAATTCTCATGGAAGATGATGAGCTTTGTATTCTGTCATGGTTTAACCCCAGTCGGCAGCTAAGCACCACAGAGACGCTTGCTCACCCTCCCCCCCACCCCAGTGGGATGGGGGAGAGAATCAGGAAAAAAAAAAGTAAAACCTGTGGGTTGAGATAAAGACAATTTAATATGACAGCAGAGGAAGAGAAAGTAATAACAACAACAACAATAATAATAATAATAATAATGATAAAAGAATATACAAAACAAGTGATGCACAACGCAACCGCTCCGCACCCACCAACCGACACCCAGCCAGTCCCCGAGCAGCGATCACTGTCCCCCGGCCAACTCCCCCCATTTTATATACTGAGCATGACATCATATGGTATGGAATAGCCCTTTGGTCAGTTTGGGTCAGCTGTCCTGGCTGTGCCCCCTCCCAGCTTCTTGTGCACCTGGCAGAGCATGGGAAGCTGAAAAGTCCTTGACTGGTGTAAGCACTACTTAGCAACAACTAAAACATCAGTGTGTTATCAACATTATTGTCATACTAAATCCAAACACAGCACTATGCCAGCTACTGGGAAGAAAATTAACTCTATCCCAGCTGAAACCAGGACATATTCCTAGTTCCCCATGAGAGTGTTTGAAGTTAAATTTATGCCTTCTCATCATCAGGACATCCTTTTAAATTCCTACCCTTTAACCAAGGGTGAGGGAAGTGGCAGTAAGTAAAAACAACTAATATCCAGCTAGAAAGAATTAAACAAACAGGACCAGAAATCAATTTGCAGAATCTTGGCTGACAGCAAAATAACTGCACATCTCCCCCGAGGCTTCTGGTTTAAACTCTATGTCAGTGTATCGCACACAAAGTCCTGCAGCGGCTGACTCCACTAGTTTGCCTGTCCTCCCCAGAGCACCAGGGACCAAAACCCCATGGTTGTATTCACATTCAAAAGGTCTCACACATTAGTCTATACTCATTGGAGTCTATACCCATGGGAGTGGAACAGATCCCTTCCTTCCTTTCTGGACATGAACAGGGTTTCAGCTGCAGGGCTGAACTGTGCGTAGGGCTATTGGAGTGGGGGAGATGAGGGCCAGGCACTCAGGCTCTGTTCTGCTGTCTCCTTCTCCACAACACTCAGCTAGAAGAAAGTGAGGACTAGAGTGGAAGCAAGGCATGAGAGACAGGTACTGTCACAGATTTGAGTTGCTCCTCCTCAGCTCAGCAAGACAGGAGAGCAGTAGTTTGGCAATGTACTTCCCTCATGTTTGCCCTCCCCTACTTCCCCATTCAGAGAAATAGTGATGCCAAAGAATGCTGAATAGCATAGACAGTAAGTTCAGTCCAATCCTTTCTGGCTATGAAGAATTTTGCTTTATCAGTGTGCATTTGCCCATTGCTGGTTCAGTCACATCAATGACACAAATGTTTAAAAGAGAAATTCCATGTTCTCTATTATCTTCTGCACCATCCTTTTCAGTACCATGCTCAAACTTGAAGCCTGAGATTTTCTACATAATCAATCAACTTCTTAGCAAGATCTTAACCACTGCACGTGATTAAGATCTGGGCTTAGGTTTCACCCCAAAACTAGCAGAGCAGCAGGAGAAAAACCCCTCATATCAATGCTCTGCTTATAGTCCACGGCCTGGATCATCTTCTCATCCTACAATAACACAGATCTTAGTGCTGTTCATCACAAAAGAAAGAAGCAAATAAATGAATGAAACAATTCTACTAGCTTCTTAACCTTTAATGCAGTTTAAGCATCACCTACTTTGTAAGTTACTGCATGGCCTCTTTGATCTTTAATGTATAAATCTTAAAAACTTACATATTGTTATTTTAAATTCTTTATTCTTTCTGGGGTTTTTTTTGCTGTCTTTCTTTCTGCCATCCCTTTTTCCTTTCCAACATAATCCTTTAAATAGTCTTGCAAGTTTTTTTCTAATACTTACTGTGTATTTATATTATCTAGGACAAAGACCCACAAACTTACTTCCCATTGAAATCAGTGGGCAACAGGCACTTAAATCCCTTTATGGCTGTGGCCCCCAGGGCTTACAGGCTCCACCTACAAACTGGGTCCTGAACACACTTATTATTTTAAGTGACAGTCTTGTTCCCAGAGCTTATTATCTGAATAGATAAGACAGCAGGAGGATATGGTAAGATTTATTCCCATTAGCAGGTGGGACTAGAGACATAGAGCATTTCATTATCCAAGGTGATCCAAAAAGTCTGTGTTAGGAGCACAAGTCAAGGTCATTTCTTCAGTCCCAACATCTAAGCAATGTCCAACCTTCATACGAGATGTTTTTCTCCTCAGCTGCAGTAATTCCTACTCTGTAGCTCAAGTTTTGTTTATCTAAACAGGCATGCTGTAGCCAGTCATACTGATTACATGAATTGAGTTACAACCACTTCTAAGGTGGACCAATGCGTGCAAATATGGAGCAAGGAGAGGGGCACCAGGCCTTCTCTTGGACATAGCCTCTTTTGTTGTTAGTGGGCCACACAAGGTCAGCAGGACCACCCATTATGCATGAGAACATGGTTGGAGCTGTTCATTACAGTCTACATGTCCAGCAGATGTTTATGAGCTCCATCAAACTGCTTCACAAGTCCTGTGTGAAGGAGTTACAAGTTGGCATTTTCCACCTTAATGGCTGCTAAGGTCCTAAAAGATCCTCCTAGCATGACAGTTTCAAGCTGAAACAGGAGTTATTTCTGGAAGTTCTTAGCACTTCTTGGCTCCTCTTTACTGCCTCCCTTTGCACAGAAGACTTTGCAAGTGCCACTATCCCACATTTAGACAGAGAGATTCAATGGGAAGGAGCTGAGCTCCAGAAAGTTCTTTATTAGGTATTATTTTATTGAACTGTAATGACTACTATGTCTACTGTGACCTACAACTGCCATTTCTTTGTGAGCCAGGCTGTGAAAAGATGTGTCACCTGGCCAATCTTGTGGCAGTAGAAGTACCTGAGATATAGTTACATACAGCAACTCTTTTACCAACTTAAATTATTTTTTTTGAGAGAGAGAAGGTTATTTTATACTAATTTACAGTATAGTTTTTCCACTGGATCTGAAATGGGAGCATTGCAGATACAGTGTATTAGTATTCTTACACTAGTGTATGCATGACAAATAATTCTGGAAGCATTACTTACTTCTAAACAGTCAGCTAGGAACCCTGATTCTTCAGCACACCAGCAAACTCCCAATGACAGAACAGCACAACCAGCATATTTACATAAGGATTACTTCCTCCCAGAAGATGTAAAACATGGTTTTGGCCAGACATGAGTGCTATTGTTCCGCAATATGCACAGAATCTTATAAACCTGGCTGAGAAGATACAAAGAAAGGTGATACCACAGTTAATGAACTATAATAGAAAGTCTATATATACTTATTCTTTTAAAAATGAAGGAAAAGGGAAAGATTTTTTTTCCCATGATTAGCCAAAAGACAATTAGAAGAGTTGTTCCAAAATGAGATACATTTTTCTCAACTGAGTGTCACATTTTGGGCTGTTGATAGAGCTTTACTTCGCTATTTCTGCTTTTGCCCTAGACAAAGTGAATCAGCTTATGACTGATTCAAGCAAAACAACAAACATCAGAAACCTCAGTATTACACAATCATTTTGTCCTCTGTACTGACACCACAACCTGCATTCCTATGTCAGCAGTTTCCCCAGATGCCATTTAAAATATCCTTTTAACACAGAGGTGTTTCTTCTTTCTCCTCTGTTTTCTCTGCTCTTCCTTAAACAGTATTTGTCTGATCTTGGTTGAACAAGACTATTCTACTGAGGGTAAGAGAAGTCAAAGCCCACATACATTGACATGACTCAGTCTAAGAGTATATACTGAAAACAAAGAGGGAGAGTAATTGTTATTACTGAGAGACAACACAATAAAAAAATCTGGTTTATGAGGAGCTCATTATCAGCACATTACTATTTGGAAAGAGGGGACAAGAAACATCATCTTTCAGGTCATAATTGTAAGAAAAGAAGACCCTGTGCTCAGTCCATCAATAACCATGTGGCCCCAAAACACACTGAATATTGCCTCATTTTCAGCCTCAGTTCATATTTTGTCACTTTGAGCTGATGTGAGCATTCATTTTAGTCCTTTTGCATTTCCCTGTAGTTCAAGTTGTAGTGCTGATGTAAACCTCTCCCCTTCTTTTGCCCCCTCAGATTGCACTTATCTCCTTTTGTTCTTCTCATGCCACATCCTTAAGAGCTTATGATCCGTAGGATGTTTCTCCTACAACCTTCTAGGCAACTCTTTTCCTATGAAATATCTACACAACCTGACTGAACGTGGGAACAATCATGGTGGCACTTTTCCCAGTGTCTCCTATTCATTACTTGGGATAATGGTCTAATTTTACTTCCATTAAAAAACAGATATCACCTACAAGCAACCGATTTCAGAAGGTGACAATTCTAATATATTCGGGTTCACTTACAGAAAAGAATGTACCTGTAGCACAGCAGTTAATCAAATGAGGATTTACAGTAATTTAAGCAATGTTTTACAGCAGAAATTTCATTTGCATTTGTTGCAATACTTAATCAGTTTTCAGGAACGCTCACTTCATCCCAGCCTTCTGGATCTTCAGGCTGATGAGCTCCAACCTGAAATAAATAGCATTTGTTGATCAGAAAAAGAAAGCCCAACAACAGAGAAGCCTGGCCTTGAAAACTATTCACACCATGACATAAGTTGTTACACCCTCTATACTGAAAACAAACATAACACCAAGTTGCTAGAGCAGTAAGAGAGTAGAAATGTTTCAATTGCAGTGAAATGTTAGGCAGGTCAAGGTAACCAATACTCAAAACGCCACTCTCAAAAAGTGGTTCAAGCACCCCTCAGGTTTAGTTTGTATTTAACAAGAGTATTAAATAAAGCTTCCTGGAGAGTAAACAAAAAGTTTCAAAACTTGGGAACTAAATCAAGAGGCTACCTGTTTGTTACTAGAGCTCTGGGAACTGAAGCAAGTGCTTTTATATCTGCAGTGGACTGGCTGTGCTACACATTTTGGGGCAGGGCAGGTTTTGAACCTGCTAGAAGAAAGGAGGGCTAGAGAAGGGGTTGGTGATCTATTTCTGAGAAACCATAAAAAAGGGAGCCTGAAGCAGTAATGTGCAGCCATATTACTCCTACGCTGCTGTCACACAGATATCATGCAATTATTAAATGAACAATGTGCACCAAACAGATTAAATCAGGACCTCCTGTTTTCTTATAATGAGGTAATCATTTCTTATTTCTCGTCACAAACAGAAAGAAAAGAGGTAAAGCCACATCAGGTGCCTTCCCTCAAAATCTCTTGAGGAGACATACAGAAAGAAAACTGTCATCTGAAGTAGGTAAGACCTAAACCAAGAGAGACCCTTGGAGAGGGGTATATAATCACCCACCAGCAATGCTGAGCATTCCTTCAGAGATGAAAAATGAAAAGCCACCCACTCCTGCCTCAGG